>OZ016503.1:40252651-40540151 GCA_963966595.1 Physocephala rufipes | reverse complement strand
TCATCGTAGTTCGCTCGCTGGCTGGCTGGCTGGCTGGTTAGTTGGCTGGTGGGCAATACAACAATAACTAGTAATACCAACATCAACAACGCAAACACCAACAACATAGCCAGCAAAAGCAGCAGTAGCGATGCCATCGACAACAACTACAACAACAAAGTTTCAAATAAAAGCAAAAGCATTATAAAAGCAAATCCACATAAACAAAAACAAACCAAAAAAAAACAACAACAACTTAATCAGAAGAGAGTAAAATAAAAGCGAGAGCGAATGAGAATTTTGTACGTTTGCGAATTCGACAGAAGATAATGATGAATGCTCGCGGCGGCAGCGCGAAACATCAAATATGGCATACAATTGGCTTTGCGGTTTCTTCTTCTGCTTCAAAATATTAAGAGCAATCGTACAATTATTAAGAGTAAATAACTATTAAATCAATTCTGCTTTTTCAAATCAGCCAACAATTACCCGCTCCTGACTCTTTGATATCCGACCGATAAAAACAATAATCGAGAGATAAATTTCTTGTATCCTTCATGCACTGTTATCTCCCTCTCTTTCTTGTGTTCTCTTTCAAGTTTCTCTAATTCTCTATATCTCTATCTACCACCCACCACACCCACAACAAACGATTTACTGTTTCAATAAATCCAGCACAATGGATTTTTCTATTTCAGTTCATTCTTCGATAGGTTTTGAGAGATGGATTGGTTGCGTCGTATTCCGAGGGGAAAATTTCATTGTATATTGTATCGAATTTTGTATCAATGAAAATCGATTTTACAGACAATCCGGTGGATTGGCAAGGATCTTAATAATAAAGAGTTTGATATTCATCTCTCAGAAACCTTTACATGTATCGTAGAACCTCGCTGTATCGTAGAAGTTTGCTCGCAACTAGTCACCCCCATTGCAGCAAATCAAACATTGCGAATCACACAAACGGGCATTGATCTCATTTGAATGCAAAAAAAAACAGAGTACGAAGGGCATGTGCTCCCTTAAATGTTGTTAAATCACTATTTTAATTTTACAATGATCATTTAAGCGGTCATTGTAAGCTGTTCATCATTACCCCCCACCGCACACACACTCACATGCATACAAAAAAATCCACGCACGCAATCGGGCGCAGAACGCGGCGCACGCATGCACACTATATACATCTGCGCATGCACACACACAATTAATTAATTCTGTTTGTACGTTTTCGTTTTCATTTTCTTTAAAATTCATAATAAATTGTTCATGTTTTGATCATCGTAAAAATTTGCTCACGAGGGTCAATAATTATCGACTTTACAAATGATCCTCAGTCTCCTCAGTCGCTCTAATTCAATATTCATGCCAATGCATTCGTTCTGTTTTTTTTTTTTGTTTTGTTTTCAGAATGTAATTAAATGGAGAAGAAACCATCGAATTGATTCCTTTCTGAATAAACTGTGATTTCAAACAAAATAATTGATTTGGACAAAATAAACTTTACAGAGCATTAAAATTCGCTTCCAATTCTAAAACAATGAAGACACTTAAACACAATTTGTCTCATTTTTGAGAAAAAATAAAGACCAAAAACATCTAGAGTATTTTATAAAATTGCTTAAATTCTTTTAATAATGTTCTCTTGCAAATTTAAATAAAATCAAATAAAACTCATTGAAAATTTGAATCAATTTTTAAAAGAAAACCAAGCGATGGACCAACCAAACAAAGTCACTAAGGAATATCTTAATTCTGAACGAAGAGGGTTTTTTATGGATTTCACGGATCTACTCCCTAGGAGAACTTCTAATCAACTACAGAATAACGATCGGTACAGCATACTTAGCTGGTCACTTAGACGAGGTCAGCCTTTAAAGTCGTTTAATATTAGAAATAATTAATTTCTTTTCAAAAAGGAATAAATTTACTCGAAAAAAATCTCTAACTTCTATTTGTTTCGATTCACATTTTCTAAATTGAAATATTGCAAGCAAAGAAAATGCAAGAATAGAAGGAGAGGAACAAATAATAAATCCCACTAAAAGAATGCACATTTCGTACATTATCGTTCCCGGTATGCCGACAACCGACCAAACAACCAACCAACGCATTAGGGCTCTTGACTGGGAGAAGAACAATACAAACAACAAACTCGTTTTCAATTGCAGAGTAATAGAGACTTAAAATTCTATTGCCCTATCCCTGAGTGTGTGTGTGCGACTGTGTCCATGTATGGTTTTATGTATGTGACTGCTTGTGTTTATGCATGTGAGTTTGCGTGGCTGTGTGTGCGCCAAAGTGCAATTGTTGTTTATTTTTCAACCCATCATCCAACCAGCCAACCGACAAACCAATATCCATCCAACGCCAATGACCACATAAACACGTAGCAAATATAGGACAACAAACCCGTTGACTGTCAACTCAGTCTTCGCATGAAACGCAAAAAATAGAACAGGGCAATGAATCCTCCTCATACAGAATGTGCAGCGACATAAGTGGGATGC
Source organism: Physocephala rufipes (assembly GCA_963966595.1). NCBI lineage: Eukaryota > Metazoa > Arthropoda > Insecta > Diptera > Conopidae > Physocephala > Physocephala rufipes. The sequence goes on along the minus strand of OZ016503.1, from coordinate 40,537,662 downwards.
ACTAGCAGTAGCAGACCGAAGCAACGTCACTAGAACCAACTGAATCTATAACAATGGAAACTAATCGCTGGCAGCAAAAGCAAGACCAAAACAAAGCCGCTACTAAATCCATCGCTCACACTATCATCGTCATAATCATCGTCATCATCATCATTGTCGACATCACCATTATCACGCATGGCCATTGCCATCACACCATCATCATCACCATCGCCGTCGTGATTACCTTCGACGTCGGTGTCGCCGCTGCCGTGACGTAAGTATGAAGAGAACAAAACATGACGCTTTACAACATGTGCCGCCACTCACACCATTTCGAGCCCCCTCTACTATGAAGCAATTCCTAGATTATGGCAAGCAGCAATGGCTTTAACAACCCGAATGCATGTGCATGCATGCGCGTAAAGGGTGAACTTTATTTTTGGACTGACTGTGTCAGGGCATTGAACCACACGGAACGGGCTTACATAAATTAAGCGCCAAGTTCGGTTTCGATTTAGTGGCCCGTAGCCTGCCACTCTTGATGAACGGGAGCAGAATGGCATGATTCCCTAAAAAAAGGGCACCATGCTATAGAAGGGACGTCGAGCACCGCGGCAGCATCCTTTAGTTGTAAGAAAAACAATCAACAAAAATTTCGTACCGATTTAGCCTTTAGTACTTTATTTGAATTCAATTCAGTGGATTTATACAGAGGCCGATCTACTTACGGTAATTTACCATTTAAAGATATTTAACTGTGAACAATTCAGTTTCATGATTATTTCAAAAAAAAAAAAGAAAAATAAAGATAAGAAAATTTAAATTTCATTTTATTCAAAGGAATACAAAGGAAATTGAATTTAGGAAATTCCTTTAAAAAAAATAATAAACAATGGACACTGTCAGACATTGAGACCATCTTTGGCTGTGAATGAATGTTTTTGTGATTAAATGCATACGTGTCTGTCCACGAATATTTAACCTTTGTGTTTGTTGGTTTGTCGAATAAATGTTCTAATTCTGACGGAACTTCATGGATCGACGTTACAAAAGTGACGAGACGACTAAGCGGTATCTCTTCGCGTTTTATTATACTTCTACTAAACAAATCAAGCCTTTTCTCACTCAATCGACCGTTCGCGAATCGACGATTCCATTCTGTTCGCATGCTAAGGCCTTACCTAGAAAAGGTAAGTAACTATATTAAGCAATATCCAGAAAGTCGGCCTCTGCCAGTGACCCGCCCTTTATCTGGCAATAAATATCGCATATATTCGAATAAATACTAAGAAAATTTATAGGGGAAAATATATAATGCCAATGCGCATTAGTTCAATTATTATTATTATTAGTTGCTGTTGCTATTGTTGATGTTCTTGTCGTTTTTAATTTTTCACCGGCAAGGGTGGAGGGGGATAAGCGAACGAACTCGGTGGTGCGGCTCCAAATCCTGCGGGAACGGCATACTGAGCGTGTGAAAGATGTGACTGTGAATGATGGGCATAGCCCGATCCTGTCGACATTGACGATTGTTGGTGTAAATTATTTTTAATCCCATAAGAATGATGTTGTTGTTGCTGTGCTGGATTGCCTGGCATTGAAGTGTTATGGGGTGCCGGATACGAAGGGGGTTGATTAAAACGTGAAACACTCTTATTAAACTTATCGGTAGAATGCATTCCTTGGTTGAAATATCCTCCATCCGAGTTACCTTGAGCTGCTGAGAATCTTGAGACCTGGCCGTTTGAACGTTGCATACCTTGGGAATGCGTTGCTTGCTGTTGATTTTGATGGTGTTCCTGGTAACCACCGCTGCTGCTGCCACTACCGCCACCGCGATATGACCTATTATCGTCACCCCCACGGCCCATTCCAGCTCCACCATAGCCACCACCACGTCCACCACCGGACATATTACCATTAATACCAGGCGGTCCCATTTGGTTACGATTCTGATAACCACCACTACCACGAATTCCGCGTTTATTATAACCGCTATTATTGGCCATTTCAATCAAACGTGGATTAATTACCTTTAAATCAAAATAAAAATGATAACATTAAATAATTTTAATTGTTTATTAAATTACTTACTTGATTAGCTTCTCGCAGCACTTGAATTAAATCGCTAGCTTTACCTGCGTTGGTAGTGGTGAACAAGGTGTATGCCGTTCCCGTATTGTTTGAGCGGCCTGTACGGCCAATACGATGCACATAGTCCTCAGAGTTAGAAGGATAATCATAATTAATAACGAATTTAACATCGTCAACATCTGCATGACCGGCATGATCGTGATTCGTTGATGGATGCAATATTGCAGCGACACATTGCAAAAATAAACAGAAAACATTTTAACAAAACGTGACAATTTCTTCTAAAGTCTGAACAAATTTATGTAAAATTTGAACAAAAATTTCTCCAACTCATTTGATTTCTTCTATTATTATTACTTTGATAATTTCTTTGAAATTCTTCATTGAATGTTCTTCTACTACTTTTTTCTATTACTGGACCTCGACCTTTAATACTGTTTTTATTATTTTTTCATGATTAGTTATTGTTATTATTGATATTAGTAATATTATTATTGCTGGTTTTATAATCATTTTTATAGTTGCAATAAATTAAAATTTCGTTGCAAAAACGTTACAGAAAAGAAATATTTTAAATTTTATATGAAAATATTTGGTACTTACCAGTTTGAAGAACCTGAAAATTGAATAAAATAATACGAGCAGGTTTCAAAGCTCGTCGTCTATGTAGTATCAAAATTCTAAATTTGTTTTGAAAAAAAAATAAGCAATGAATTGATTAATCCATTCTTATTTTATAGAATTCCAATCTGATACTGCAAAATTTTGTCCATTACGATACTTTGTAAACATAGTTTTTTATATATATGTAAACTTTATATAAAAATCGAAGTCCATTTTAATTAAATGATGATATTTTTGTTCGTTTATAATAAATTCTTACTCAAAACAACGTAAGGCTCACATAAATAATTTGTCAGTCAAAGCTCTTTGGCCGAGATTCTGCGGGTGCATTAAATTTTTTATAATTTTTGCTTGTTTAATGTGTGACCTCTACTACAATTGATAGATAATTATAGTTTATAAATAAATACCACAAATATAGCACACATTAATTCTAATAAAATTATTCCTCACTTGTTTGAGTATTAATCACCGGAAAGGATAAAAATGCAAGTAAAACTTATTTAAGAACTTGATTTTTTAAGAAAAATTCAATATAAAATGCGAAAGCAATCTTCAAAGAAAAACAATACTCTTTTAAAGTGTTTTAAGTACTTTATAAGATATAATAATGTACTATAGTAAATCTTCTGTATAGGCTTCTATTAATTCTTCCAAACTAGTTATGACTCCAAAAATATCGTTCAATTCATTATACCAAAAGATATTAATAGAAATTGGCATCCGGTACCATTCATTTCGTTCATTGTCATTCATTGCCATTCATGTGATTCATTGTCATTTAGTGTGCTGTGATTCAAAATATTGCTTTGCTTAGAACGCAATTTCGATTTCCTCAACAGGAAAATTGTGAAATAACGAAGGGTGTACCGAATATTACGGATGTGAGCCCTTGACAGAAATTGGTTGCAAAATTTTGTTAAATACATACATTTTATTGATATTAATACAAACATCCCAGTATTATAAATTTAATCAACTCTCTAGCGCACCTTATGAAATTTTAGTTTTTAAAAAAGTATTTATTCTAAATGTGATGCACTCTTTAAAATTAACTTAACTTTAAGGCAAAAAATATTTTCAAGGCAAAGTTTGTCGCACTTTTGGAAACTAATTATTGGATATATCCCGTCTCATAAATTCATAGTTTGCTCATAATAATCAGTGGACGCGCATATTTCATAGTATGCTAGTATCCAAGTCCAAGACGATTATGCCGGTTATGAAATCTTACCTTCAAAATTGCACCATAAACTGGGAATGTCTGATAATGCCCCTGCTACTTTTGTACTTTTATCTAAAGCCGTGGTATTGAAGCAATTTTCTTTATTTCTGCCACCAACCAACCACCGATTAGAGAGACGATTTCCCGATCGGTTCCTCTACCATCATGGTTTTTGTTTCCAGTGGTACGACCACGTAAACTTTTAGGGACGTATTTTTAAATATTTATGAAGTAATATTTTCTGCGAAAGGCAAACATTGGTCCGATTTTGACCATTTTCAATCTCAAACAAACTATTATGACAATAATAAACGCGAATGCTCGTGCTAAATTTCATGTCGATACCCCCTTCCCCTCGGCTGTAACTGTGACATCCTCAAACGCACAGACAAACATTCAGACGGACGGACGGGCGGATGCAATAATTCGAATGTAGGCTATAAAACGCCCGCAAATTCGATCGAGAATGGTTTTATACTTAAAAAACATTCATATTACTAGACACAAGATTCTACTTAAAATTACTAAAAAAGGGCAGCATTTAGTTATTTTTATAAGCATTAATAATATTTCAAAGTATAAACAAATTTAAGTTATTTATTTTAAATCAAAAGGACAATTGATCACGTTATTACCATCGGATAAATGCTTTAATAAATAATTCAATCTCATAAAATTATGGGTGTTGTGAATGTGCAATGTTTTGTTATGAGGGATACCCTTGTTGTAACAGATAACCTTAAATCGTAACAGCGCGATGTATTTATAAACATATAAATATTTAAGCTTATCTGTCGAGTTACAAGAACATTCAATTTAGTCACCTTCTTAATTTTTTATAAAGATGCAAGAAGCAATCTTCTAATAGGGCGTTAAAACCTGAATATATTATTAATCACATGATTAATATCCGAATTATATTCTTTAATCTTTCAGATATCGCTGGTAGCATGCTTCAACCTACTCCTCGTCAGTCCAATGGAGTAGTTCTTGGCGACACCTTCAAAGGCGAAACATCACCAAATAGACCCAATCCGACGGCAGTTTTATATGTCGGCACCTTTCTACTAATTCATAAATTCAATAAATTTGCATTTATAAAAATCGTTTGGATTGAGTTTTAATTCTAAAATCTTTAAGAGGTTTCATATGAAAATTTATGACAGAATAACATACGATTGGTCTCAGATTTTCAAATAAATTTTTTTTAACCTAAACCTTTCTCGAAATTGTTATAATTTAAAAAAAACAAATCCCTGAATTTTCTTAATGAATTTTTTTAGGAACAGATTCCACGGCCATTTCAATCTGACTGACTTAAATTCTTTTTGTGTCTTAGCTTTAAAAGTAAAAATGTTTTTCCTTATAAACAGCAATGTATGGATAATACTTTTCTCATTATTTTCCCACCCCATGGCAATTTTTTTTACTTATTTCATACAGAATTATATAAAATGAATGTAATTAATAACGTACGCAACTCTATAATTAATAAACACCACGACCTTGACGTGATATTCTAAGTTTTATAAAATTCCAAAACTCGTTCATTTAGGAATGTAAGGCCTTGAGGTAGTGGGTGGGTGATTCATCGGAAAATAAATTTACAGACGAACCAAAATAATGAAATAATATTCAGCATTTGATCCACAGCATTACTCAAAACGAAAATTAGATCAGAAAAGTAACAATTTTCTTACCTAATCCACGTGCTGCAACATCAGTTGCAACTAAAATTGATTGTCGTCCATTACGGAACGATGCTAGAACAAAGTCACGCTCCTGCTGAGATTTGTCGCCATGAATGGCGCAAGCACGCCATCCCTGACGTGAGATCGAACGCGTGATTTCATCTACGCGCTTCTTGGTTTCAACGAATATAATTGTTTTCGTCTCATTTTCGGATGAAATCTCCTTCAATAGTTTCATTAGCTTTGAATCCTTTTCAGCCTCTTCGCATACGTCTACAATTTGCAATATGTTATGATTTGCGGAGAGGGTCAATGAGCCAATATTGATTTGTATATAATTGTGAAGGAATTCTTCAGCTAAATTCTTGACCTCTTTCGGCCAAGTAGCTGACCACATTAATACTTGTCGATCTGGTCTTATTTGCTCAATTATTTTCCTAATTTGTGGTTCAAAACCCATGTCCAGCATACGATCAGCCTCATCGAGCACAAGATATGTGCACCGTCGTAAATTTGTAACACCTCGCTCTAAGAAATCGATCAGCCTACCAGGAGTGGCGATAACAATTTCGACTCCCCGCTCTAAATCGCGTGCCTGCGTTTGCTTTGGAGCGCCACCGAAAATGCACGTATTGCGCACATTGGTATGGGAGCCGAAATCATTTGCAACTTGCTGGATTTGCTGGGCCAATTCACGTGTGGGTGCAAGTATCAAAGCAATCGGCCCATCGCCACGTTGTAGTCTCGGCTGATTATTAATATGTACTACAGCCGGGAGCACATAGGCTAGGGTTTTACCCGATCCGGTTTGAGCTATACCCACCATATCTCGACCACTAAGTGCAATAGGCCAACCTTGAGCTTGAATGGCTGTTGGCTTTGAAAATCCTTGTTTTTTTATTTCACACAGAACGTAGTCGGGAAAGCCTCCTTCAATAAATTCTATACTCGGTGATGGAATACTTAGTCCTTTGAGAGTAATCTCATTGCTTGTTAAATAGCCATCAATATCATTCTTTGATCGTTCGGCAACTTCGCGACATGGCTTATAAAAATCTTTCTCAAAAGGAATCAAATTTACTTCTGCCCATAATACCCGTTTCAATTTGTCACCGGGCTTGGGAGCAGATTTCTCGTTTCCATTTCGTCGATCGAGCATTTTATGATGCGGGGGAACCATTCCTCCACGGTTGTATGGTGTACCCCGACTTCGAGGGGGGCCATTTCCACGCATCGGACCACCGCCAACACTGCGATAATCACGAAATCCACCACGTCCTGCTCCACTACCCATCCGGTCACCTCCACGATTTCCATACCTGAATTAAATTCAATAATGTAATAATTCAATATATGTAATGTAATAAATATGTAATTGTATTCGCCCTAACAAAAGGCATATGTATGTGAGCATCGTTAATTGTTAATTCCGTTTGCACCTAAAAATTATAAGATAGACAAATGTATTCCTACTTTTCTCGGGATATAAAATTGGTTTCATGTTCTCCCATTATAATTTATATAAGTTTCTAAAATGAATGCTATTTAAAATGTTTTCGCGAGGAGCAAAAATAATACCCAGTTATCGATTATAGGTAGCCATCTTGAATAGTAAAATCTCGAGAAATCTAATCTTTACCTTTTGTCTTCAAAATATAAATATTTTATTTTATTTTAGTTTACTTACATTTTCTTTAATACTTTTTGGATCAAATGAAACAAAACGTTATCCAAATTTAAATAATTATTGCAATTTACGGAAAATCTGAAGGGATCAAGAAAATTTTTCACTATCTCTTCAGCAAATTGCTTTGCTGAATGGCAAAATGTCAATTTTTGTTTAGCCAGTTCAGCCAATCTTCGTAAAGGATAATTCTCTCTTAAGAAAATAGAAGTGTTTAATTTGGCGGGTTTACATGAGCATCATGCTAGGTTAAAGCGATATATCACAATACTACAAGCTCTCATGAGACTACAGCTCGAATAAACAGTGCAAGCGGGAGCCACCGAAATTTCCCATTTTCTTCGCTATCGCCTGTTTTTCTCTTAATTTCCGTCTTTTTACAGATTATTCAATGTTTTGGTTCGTCTCATCTTTCCAGCTGATTTCAATTGTTTGATGCTAGGATGACTGCTATTTTGAAGAGTAATCGTAAAAAACAGTTAAATGATAACTGGAAAGGCGAGACCAAACGAGACGATGTGTACCTTGGAATAAGCACATTAGTCTGTTAGTGTTTTTATATTTAAAATTTGGCCAAAATAAACATGAATCTCTCCAGTGTATTATAAACGTTTTTCTATTCCTACTTAGGAATAGACGAACTTTTTTTTATTCACATGAGGAAGAAGTATAATTTTTTCCAATTTGGAAAAGTTTCACATACGGTTAGAAGACTTTCTGAAGATAGATAGAAAAGTGAGTAATGTCTCGTTCGTCTCGCGTTTACAGTTGTCTTTTAACTATTTGGAAACAGTATTTAGTAAGCCGTCACCTATAGTAGTGTTAAACAGTTGGAAGGCAATTGAAATAACGCGACGAACGAGACGACGAAATAAGCACAATAGTGTACCATCATTTTGCCGGAAATAATATTTTTTATTGGATATAGTTCTATTCAAGTCTTATAGCTCAATCACAATGTAGTCCTCAAAGCAGCGTCGAGCGAATAAACTGTCTAAGGTACATAGATTGAACACAGTCAGTTCGTTGACTGTAGTATTCGAAGTTCACATTTTTATACCCTAAATCCGAGGGGATGAGTATATTAACTTACTTCTACCGGTTGTAACGGAATAAAGGAGGCGTGGAAGTTATAAACAAGTATATATATTATGTTCATCGGTCTGTGTCTGTCTGTTTGCTTACATAATGTGAATATAGATCTTTCCGCATCCTATATTTCGGACAATAGCCAACTCGTCGTAGAAAAACTTCCTTTCTTGTTAAATAGTACAGAAGAGACTATTTTCATGGGAATAGAAAACGCTTTTTGACTACATTGTCATGTATAACTTATTGTGACAAATTTAGGAATATCGCACAATTGTAACAATTGTGAATTTATCTCAGACGCTCTCGATGTCAAACCAAGAGCGCATATGATGCTGTCAGCCTGGTCTCTCATTTCTCATTTTGACAGCTCTGTTTTGGTTTGATCGAGTTGTGTTGTGAGTGATGAACAATTTAGAGAATGCATCTCAAGTATATTCAAAGCTGGAAAAAGTATCTACGATCGTAATAAAACCACTTGACAAAGAATAATATCTTCATCTTAATTTTAGGAGGCATCAAACTTCGCACAATTTAAGGAGAGCGTGGATAAATATCACGTCCTTTCCAATCAAATGTCTGGTATTTTGACCATTTTTGAGCAGCGTTTGGGAAAATTGGAGCAAACGATTTTACCCGTGTATAAAGAAACAGAGCTGCTCCAGCGAAGGCAACAAAGTTAGGAATTTTTGTCTTGGTGTGGCCTCGATATTAATGATATAATACATATTTATATTTCATTCAGATTTAGGAGCTACTTTGGAATGTTTAGAGAATGTGCTTGCACATTATGATGTCTCACAAGAAGTTTGCAATCTGATACATCAAGGACCAACAGAGGGAAATATAGCAACATTCCTTGATGCTCTAGCGAAACTTAGAGCAGCCATGGACTATTTCCTTCATAACAATTCACAAAGCGTTGAGCTCGAGAATGTTACAAGTCTTTATAATACCGGCTGCGAATCATTGAATAATCATTTTAAACTGCTTCTAAAGAAGCACAGTAGTCCACTAAGACCCGTAGAACTATTAGATCTAATATATGTTGAAGACGATTCATCCAGTGACGAGTATATATCAATAAAACAATTGACACCAACTACACGGGAAGAATTAAATCTAATTGCTCATTGGCTTGAACAAAATCTGCGACGTGAATATACCATAATTTACGCAACAGAGCGTGGCGATGTCGTGTTTCGTTCATTACAAAATCTAAAAGATCATCAAAAGAGTGGAAGTTGGGGTAATGAAGCATTGGTAAGTAAAGAATCAATGACTAGATTATAATATATTTCATAGAATGTATTGGGTGAACCTTTCGATGAAATCTTTTTTTTAAATACCACAAAATTGGAAAATACTTTTTACACTACCTCAAAAATAAGCATTCCCATTATATTTATGTTATTTATACAAATGACTACTTCGGATATGGTTGAAGTCTATCTACCATCTAATCCAATTTTGGAGTTTATTTTAGATAATTTCGAAGTAGTTTAAACAGTATTAAGATCGGCATGAAATACTTTTATAGTGTTTATGTTTCAATTAAGATCACATTAAATACCCTGTATTAATATATACCAGTGATCGTCCATTTTTTGAAAATAACGGAATTTTTCCTAATCCCTCATTTTACTTTCTCGCTCGCCCATTAAAATTAGTTGCATTTGATTCTTTAACGTGGGCAGGCAAAAAGATTTAGTTGGTTTGAATTCATAAGGATTTAAAAAAAAAATATGGAAGTAAATTGTCGAACACCAGAAGGCCAAGAAACAACAACGACCTCATTGAATTCTACATCAAATTTAACAATCGATTCGAGTAGATATCAAACGGAAAACATTATTTTAAAAAAGGTCCAGATGCGTTGCTTTACACCGGGTGAGCATTCTGAAGATACAACATCACCAGGATTGTCACCGATTTACGGTGACACCTCAACTAACAGTCCTATAACTCCAGATCAATCGAATGAATTTAAAAAGCCTGGCGAGATGATAAAGAAAACCAACAACACTAACAACAGCATAGTTATAAGATCTCAACAAAATTCGCCAAACTCTTTCGAGAATGTTTCTCCACCACGAGTTCTAATAAAAATTGAAAACAAGGAACTTCAGCGGCAGCAACATACCACCCTATTAAATAATAATTCTTTTAAGAAAAATTCTTTCTCAGATTCAAACGGAAATATAGAAATTCTTAATCACAGCATGACTATTGTTTCGGCATTAAAATATATAGGCCTTGAACAATATGCCGATGTATTTGAGAAGGAATCAATGAATTATGAAAATTTTTTGAATTTTAAATGGAAGGATTTGAAAAATATGGGAATTCAATCAGATGAACACTGTCACAAAATTATGGAACTTTTAAGTGATTTAAATGTTGCAAATGTGTCCTGTTAATACTATAGATTATTCCTCTTTTCTAATGTCGTGTTTTATATGATTTTATTGCTTTTATGTAGTACTGTAATCGAATATATAATGTCTAATTAATATTAATAAAGCAGAATTTTTTATGAATTATAGTTTATTTTTTCAATATGAGTTATAGATGGTAGGAAAAGAGTTTTAATTGTTTGTTAAGTCCTTTAAGACTCTTCAAGTCTTCAAATACATCATATTCTGGGATGGTGTCTCTAAGGCATTCCTTCCAAGCCAATATTAATATTTACATCGCTTACTAATTGTCCCTTCTGCAATTATTACTATTCTTCGAGTTGCCACAAATTATTGGAAACGTTTGTAATGACGCCATTTAATACTATTAATTATGTTCCTTTAGAAAATTCGTCAAACTGGAAGAACAGAAGGAAAAAAGAGTACATCAGCCCGTTTACAACAATTGTAAGATTAATCATTTAAAGCTTATTTGTTGAATTTTTTGACGATTGATTCAAATATTTATTCAATTTAATTCAATATGACAGATTCGAGAAGAAGGCGAACAAATTGTATTTACGTGCCACTCAAACTATCGAACAATCAACAGGGTTTTCTATTAAGAAACCAACGTCTCATACGGAACATCTTTCATCCGATGATTATGGCGATGGCGATCAAGAATTAGATAAATATCTTCTTTTACTCTTGGGCTTACAGAGGCTTTTGGTATGGGAACGTGTTTTAATGAATGATATCATACCACCCTCAAAACAGAATGACGTCTTCTCAAAGTTGGCCTATAGTTCGATTGATATGATTGTAAAGGACGCAGAGGTAAGAGACGAATGGCTTAAAAGGATTGAAATTACAATTAATTAACGCAGTTGATTTGCATTGTATTATATAATTATACTTTTATTAAATTGATATAAATTTTATCGATGTATTTAATTATGTAAGTGTATAATGATCCTTTTTTAGAGCATTACAAATAGGATAATACGTTGTATCGCTCGTAAAGAATGGACCTCAGCTCTGGGAATATTTTCTGCCCTGAGACGCGTTATATTATTGCAGCCAGATATTGATCGTGTTTGTGATGTGCAACAAAAAGAACAATTAATGAAGGTTTTAAATCGTCTACACCAAACGGTAAGTGAAAATTATGCGTGCTCATATTCTTGCAGATAAGCCTTGGATAGTATTAAATATTTATTCGCTACTAGAACAAAAGTAATAATAAGCAGACTATTATTGCAGGGAGCTAAAGCTTTAGAACATTTTCTTGAAGTTGCCAAAGGCGAAATGAGTTCAAATATAGTTGGCATGAGCTCAAGTACTTTAGGTTACTTTAGTGTACCAAAAGATGCTACCGTTCATGAATTAACATCAAATACAATATGGTTTTTGGAAAATCTCTACGAGCACTTCGATGTAATCGGTGGTATTTTGCATCAAGACGTCCTCTATTCCACTCAATTAGATACAATTCTTATGAAGAAGTCTTTGACACCGGAAGAAAAAAATAAAGCCTTACTAGCTATTTATATAAGTAAGTAATTTATGACGAACCTAATCTAACCTGACTTCATCTATATATATTAAATGAAATAATTAGACTACATTATGTAAATTATGTAAATCTAATTCAGTACAATCATATTTTTTAAAACTACGAATTAAAAATGTGGTACGACTTTGTGTTTCGTGGCGTATAGAATATTATTCAATAATATTCCAGCGTAATATTTGCGTAATTCTAAGCGTATCCCAAGGGAGGTACAATAATAATGCGCATTTACATAGACTTCTGAAAAAGATCCCAATTGAAAAATGCTTAAAATTTTTAACAAATTTGTTGGTTTCTATGAGCGCAAAAGTTCTGACTAAGCATTAAAGTATGAGTACTCAAGCAATCCCATTTACTACATTTATGCTTTGTTTTCTATTAAAAGACAAATAATTATGAAAAATGCTTACGCTCTTTCGACTCCACATTTCTTGGAAGAAGTGAACTACTTTTTCTGTAGCAGTTATGTTTTGTTTTAAATATTGTTAAATATTAATAATATTGGGGGTAGGGAGCAAATAATGCAAAGTACAAAATACCTTTTATGGACTGAAATAAATACTAGATATGATTAAGATTTGAAAGTAAATTAGAAGCGAACTTGATTGTATTTATTATTTTGTTATTTCTTATTTACCGAGTATACTTTATTTACCATATTTAATATTTTCAATACTAGAAAAAGCCCTTGCGGAATTGAATTTAACTATAATGAACAAATGTGAACAATATAACGACCAGGCTACGAAGCATCTTTTCCGTTTGAACAATATTCATTATATCTTCAAGTCGTTACAACAATCCAATCTAATTGAATTGGTAACACTTGCCGAACCCGAATGTGTACGAAGCTATTTGGATATGATTCGAGAATTGAAGTTTTCTTATCAAAAAACTTGGTCGAAAGTATTAGGAAATATTTCATCAATAGAAGAATTGCCCAAGCCGATACAGGGTAAAGTTAAGGATAAGGATCGTGCAATTATTAAAGAACGATTTTCGGTATACGATAATGAATCCTATTTTTTCGATTTTATTAAAATATTTCTAACTTTTTTTTTGTTCCGTAAATATTTTAGAATTTTAATAAGGATTTCGAAGAAGCGTGTAAGAATCAACGTGGTATTTCAATTCCTGATGTTATTCTACGGGAGGGTATCAAGAGAGACAATGTAGAGCATATTATACCAAAATACAATCGATTTTATGAAATGTAAGAAAATATTAAAGAATTTTATATAAAAAAATTAAAATCATAAACATAATTCTTATATGATTCTTTAGGTACGCCAACGTACCGTTCAGTAAAAATCCGGATAAATACGTCAAATATCAACCGCATGAAATTAATGCAATGCTAACTAAACTCTTTGATGATTCTGCATAAATTTATGAAGAAATTAACTGCATATAGAGAAATTGTGTCCAATCAATCATCATCAATAAATCATAACGTTATAATAGCAAATAAATATGATGCATCCCTTACCATCAATTCTTCTTTTAAATCTATTACTACAAGAAGTCCTTTTGCTAGCAGTAAGGATAAATAAAGATAACAAGCACACTAAAGTTTTCGAATGTCTTTTTGAAGGCTCACAAACGGAATAAAGGCCTTTATTATTATTATTTTCGTATTATATATACAAAATTAAATATTCTTACTTTATAATATTGTTGATAAAAGTAAAATTGTATAAATATAATAAATATCGCAATAAATATTAATACATCAAATACTATTTTTAGGCATTTCATATTTTAATATAGATAATTCGTTGATGGCTCTTCTGGGCGTCCGCAAGCACCAATATGATAAACTTCTACACTTGTATCGTTTGAGCGGCAATTTTCGATACCTAGAAAACATTCGTTCGAATACGTCTTACCATCACTACCACACACAGGCTCAAATTCACGCGGGCATATTGTGGCACATCCTTTAAATTGGAATGCATCGAGGCAACGTTTTAATGGCACAACAAAAACATGTCTGCCACAATTCTCTTTACGCATTTGACATTCAGATTTGTATAGTTTATTATCAGAACCGCATACAAAATTAACTGGTTGAGCATCACAATCCGAATGGCATTCAGTCGTGAGGGGGCAATTTTTCAATGATACCGGTACGACACGAAGATGGCAAGTGCGACGCTTGAACTCACACATTGAAGGGAATGTGTTACCATCGGAACCACAAATTGGACCGCTTTCAAGATCACTGTGCGTACAACGTTCGCCACAATCTTTCGGTGGTGACCTCAAGTCTGTGCAGGGACCAATATGGGCTAAAGTGACGCCTCGCCTGAAAGGGGAAGTTGTTAAAATTATTACATCGATGAATAGGATATGATGGTCGAACGGTATCTTACAAACACGTCGCGTGAGCTAATTCACATTCGTTCTTGTAAGTTTTTGCATCGGTGCCACAAAGTTTATCATTATGCTTGGATGAAAAAATCGAACCGAATAAACTATTGAAGTCCTTGCAGGTCGGCAATTGTTTACAACGATTTAAACGATTCTTACATTTATCCATGCTAAGTTTCTGTACGGACTTTCGTTGGGACCTAAGAAAAATACAAGCATTGTAAAGTGAAAACGGTTCGCGATCTAAAATAATTTTCAAATTTAACAAAAGACAATTCACAAAAGAATGCCTGCACTCACCCACAATTCAACATTTTTAACTCACAAATAGATGAGTAAATATTACCATCGCTACCACACACATATTGTTGTTGCAATGGTGTTTCAGACTTTGGGCATTCAGTTGGGCAACTTTCAAGGGCATTGCCATTGCGTTCTTGTGGCATACAATATGATAACGGTACTTCGAAAATATGTCTGCCACAATTTGACGAACGCATCTTACACGGACTTGCATATAAACGGCCATCCGAGCCACATGTCGGACGTGCCACACGCCAGCACGATTCTCGGCACATCCGTGTCAATTGACAATGCTTGCGACCGGTCTTGACAACACCTTGACCGCAAGTTAGCAATTTCATTTCGCACGTGGAATTATATACGTTACCATCGGAAGCGCATACGGGACCATCACGTGGTGCGCTCTTACAATCGACCGGGCACGATTCGCGTACAGCACTTGTATTACTACATGGTCCCACGTGAGACAAAGATACTGCTGCCACACCCACGCGACACGCCTGAACTCGTAACATGCATCTATAGTAGAGAGGAATAAGTATGTGTTTCAGACTTTGAATGAGAATATATAAATTTGAATGAGAATAGAGAATCGTGTTAATTATCGTTAGTGCCTCGAAGGCGCAGAAGCTCTAGACTACCTATTTAAATAAGTTCGGCCATCAGTGCCGCAAACAGGATCTTTGTCTGATGGACATCGATGTTTACAATCGGATCCTTTAGTACGTTCACAACCGTCCTTTAATTCCTGGAAAATATATCAAAATTTAGAAAAATTTTATATATTTTTTAGAGCCGAAACTGCGATATATAATGAAATTATAACGGCCTCCATCGTTAGGTTACTCGTTACTAGCCACCAGCTGCTAGTTACTAGATTAACTTTTAACTAAGTAATTCCTTGAAAAACCTTGACTGATCAATTGATCTCTTCCGATTTCATCTCGTTCTGTAATGTTTAAACTCGTGTGACACTTTATACAATTTTTACATTTCAAACAAGAAATTGTTGACTTTTTTGGGTCACCTGAAGATTGTCTCCTGTGGATATTTGTACAAGTGTTCGACTAATTTCTGTAATATTTAAGCCTTTCTGCTTTCACTACAAAAAAACCTTTTCTCCTTTTTGTCAAGCTTTTATCTTTCATACAATATATAATACAAACCTTTACAATTGTTGCTCCATTTCTTGAACATGTTTTCTTTCTCATTTCGCACATGTTCGCATAAATGAGACCGTCTGTACCGCAAACTGGTTCTGCATTTACAGTTACACTCGGTGGACATGAACGTGGGCATGCGTTTGTAATAGCACGATTCTGACGCGTCGGTAGAATTCGTTGTCGCAATAGAGCACCATTACCATCATCATCATCATCATCATCATTATTATTATTATCATTGGAGACAGCGACATTCACTTCATTCAGTCTTTTACTTAATCTCTCACTGGTGGCCGTCATCTCCATCAGTTGCATTAAGACATCCTTGGATGATTGCAGTTGGCCTGAGGAGACGTTAGGTACTGATGGATCAGCTGGTGCCGGGGCAACTAATGGTGCTGTTATTGTTGTTATAGTCGGTGTTGTTTTTGCAGTAATGTCTTTACCGGAGATCTCAGCATCGCCATTCTCCAAAGCAGCACCACCAACAGCGACAGCACCATCGTCCCGTCGAATGAACCGGATCAAAGGCGGCTGAGGTTGTAATTTTATGAATTTGATTGGTGAGTCTATCATCAAATCTATGGATAAGAAACAATTGATGGTCATGTTAATGTCGACGACTGTGATTGTAATAAAAATTAAGATTTTCTGATTGTGTCCCACTTTCCAAATTTATGACGGTTTTAAAATTGACTTTTGATAGAATCCGAAGAGAAAATGGAAAAGAAAACAATTCGATTTTTTATGAAATTGAATTATTTTATTGGTTTTCACAAATTAAAATCTTATTTAGATTTTTATTTATTGATTGATGGCGTTGTTCCCGATGAAGATGTTTAATTAAATTTAGAATTAATTATTTTTTAAACGAAAATTAATTTTTACGATTCACTTTGCTTTGTAGGAATACATAAAGTATAATAAAGTCTATTAGGAGCACTAAAAGAATGTGTTCTATTTCCCGTTTTGATTTTTCTTAAGTAATTATTTGCGTTTTAAAATAATTATAATTTATAAAAATAATAAATAAGGGTTTAAACGTTTAGTTAAATCTAAAACAAAACAATGAAGAACGTTGGTCTGCCCGAAGCTTATGTATCCTGATTTCACAATATAAAATGTATAGTTTGATCCTTACTTTAAGTAGGCGGTGCACGCCCATTTGACTATTACATTTCCCGTTGGTTGATTTAGATCTAATTCATTCGATACGAAACATATTTCTAATAACGGAAAATATTCGAGCCAAATTTCATGACAATGCCTTTACTCGCTCTCCTGTAATGCGCTCTTATTCATAGTTGCAGTTATGGTAGGCCGACCACGCCCACTTTCTGAAAAACAGTTTAATATTCAGGGGCGAGTTCGAGGATAAAAGTTTGTCATACAATTACGCCCATTAAACATTACAACAAATGTAGTTATATTCATATTAGGCATCATAAATGGGGATGGTTTTCATCCAATTTCGCCGATTTTCAATATCAAACAGTTTGTGATAATAGAAAAATATATCTCCCAAATTTCATAAGAATATCTTTTTTCGTCCCCCCGTAATCGTGATTTAGCCAAACAGGCAGAAGAGAGATGGATATTTATTAACTTCGATTCGGAGATAAACCAGTTTCGCCAATAATCTTTTTTCTAACCTCAGAGGCGTTTCTATCAACTAATGTATTGTATTCACAGGATACACAGCTTCAATATAATTAATTAACGGCGAAGACAGACATATAACGATCGAGTTCTAATGATATCCGTCATCGGATTTAGATCTTCAAAAGAACAAAGGTAGCATCGTTTACCCTTTTAAAACAAAATCAAACTCCGTTTTATATTCCATGAAAAAGTGGTAAACAGTTATGTCGAATGGCTAAAATTTGAATTAACGGTGGTTGTGGAAATTTTGCTGAAACACAGTCATTTTTCTGATAGGCTGCAGAAGAGTCTAAAGACTCTTTACATTTATAAATTTTACTTGTATTTAAGAATAAAATTTTGGTAAATAAATAATAAATAAATATAAAGTTCTATGAAAGAAATATTTGTAAGGAAAAAGGGACAACAAATCGAAAGCAAACAACGCGTTTATGAACCCTCTAATACACCGCATATTCTCAGTTTATTGTTTTAAAATATATTTTATATTCACTCCTTTAAAATCAAATGCGTTTGAAAAATTCATTTCAACCAAATGTTTCAACAAACACACTTGATAATTATCTTTGGCATTAATTAACAAGTTTAAACTTTCTCTTTAAACTTTTTATTTGCTATTTTTAAAAACTTAGACAGGTACGAACAAATATGTACCGTAAGGCCAAATACATTTTAGATATTTGCGTTTTTTTCTTATTCGAAGAGATAATTAAAGAAGGTCTGGGTGTTAATTTAAACACGAGACAGATAAAAATTGGAAGAAAAGGGCACTCGCGTCTTTCGAGGGCCCGACCGACCATCAAGGTTTTTATGTATTGCTTTTAATTAAAAATTTATGTCGAAAGCATTAAAGAATTAAAATGAATTTTAATAAATGAATAGTCTGAATTCGGAGACCGGTGTTACGAACGATACGAATTAAGAAGCAATCTTATATCATAATCTCTATAAAGATCATCTTTTAAAAGCGATTTTAAAACAAATAAAGACTTCACATATCGTAAAAAGAGAATACGAATATAACACAAACATGATGATGGTGTTGGTGATGGCGATGATGATGGAAATAATGATGCTTCTATTACTCGTAGGTAAGATAATATGAATAGGAATAATTGAAAGAGTGACGTACAGATGATGATGAATAAATAAATAACTGACGAATGAGTTGCTTCTTCCTCTATCTTTTCCTTGCTTCCTCCTATTATTATTCTTCTTCATGTTTTTATTATGAATTTTTGTCTTACCTTCGGCTTTAGCAACGGAAGAGGATGATATGCAAAAGAATCTCAGCAAAATCAACAGCAGTAACGGTTTAACAATGGTCAATAAAATCAAATAATTAATTTTTCTAAACATTTTTCTTCTTCTTCTTCGTCGTTGTCTTTTTATACTTTCAGCAGGTAACGCTTTCGCTCGTTAACAATTGAAGTTATAAACACTACTGGTGCTGCCACACAGAATCGAGTAGAAAGTTTGCTCCACAAAACGGTCTACGTCTACGAAGCAATATTCAACCGCACCGCACTGCCCGATACCGCACTACATAGATCGTACCCTAACGCACCTCACCGCGTTCTGCAACACTCTGTGGAACTTCGCTCTTGCTTCGTTTTATTCACCGGCAAGTAGTGTTCAATTTGTTTAAAGACGAGCGGTCTTTAATGATAGTTTTGTTTGTACGTAGAGTACGAATGATGATGATGATTTTTGTGATGAATGGAAATGGAAGTGTGCTAGTGTCGCATGGACCTT
The DNA here is from genome assembly GCA_963966595.1 of Physocephala rufipes. Classification (NCBI taxonomy): domain Eukaryota; kingdom Metazoa; phylum Arthropoda; class Insecta; order Diptera; family Conopidae; genus Physocephala; species Physocephala rufipes. Next base: position 40,518,045 of record OZ016503.1, on the reverse strand, counting down.
AGAGCAAAAGCACCAACAGAAAAACGAAAAATCAAACGCAACCAAAAACTTTTATTTGAGAAGAATGAAGTCTAAAAGAAGAAAAAAATTATTATTTTAGTTTTTTTACATTGTTGTTATTCATAACAAAATTTGAGTGAAGATGAAGATGCAGGGTTTTTTTTTTAAATAAAACGCAAACAATCTTTTTGATGTCTTTACGTATTCTATTAATTTGGAAACAGTTTTTTTAATAATTTCTCATGAATTTGATTAAAAACAATTTCACAATTCGTTCATTCACTTCACTTTCTTTTATAAATTATTTAAATTCAATTAATTTGTGCATTGAATATTAAATTAAAAAATTTGGCAAAAAATCACTTCTGATTTTTTTCTTATTAAGCCAGCAAAAAATCTGCAGCTACAACAACAACACCACCACGAAATATCTTGAAAGGCACAACGAATTTAAATTCTTTTTGGAATATCCCGAGGAGAATGATCAACTACGAAGAGAAAGGTTTCGAGTGCGAATGCAGAATGATATTTCATTGGCAAGGTTTACAAATTTATATAGTGAAAGGCTGCAGCAGTGTCCGTCACTCAGTCACTCGGCCATTCAGTCAGTTAGTCGCACAGTCAGCCGAAGTGTTGCACGATCAAGCAGCTGATCGGTCGGTGAGATTGTTTAATCGTTCATCCGTTGCTTCGGTTGATCAGTTCGGGTATGCGATATTCAACCACCCCACGGGGCGGGCAGGCAGGCAAGTCCGCAATCAGTCAGTTATTTAGGCGCCTGATCATGCGCTTAAGCGATCGTGCTGCGCTGCGGCGAGGAGTATTAAACGAAAATGAAATAAATGAAGAAAATGAAACTGGGAGAATGAGAATACAAAGAAAAAATATGAGACGCCTCGAACAGTCATCATCATCAACACTATTATCAACATCTCCGCCACTTTGTGCTAAACTTTGTCATTTCTCCAATGTACTTCCGCCTCTTGCTACCTCTACGACCACTCAACCCTTCTCCTAAGCCATTATGTTTACACTCCCTATTGTACCAAACCTTCTTACCCCTCCGCGTCTCGAGTTTTCCGTTTTATTTCTCCTTCCTTTCAACGTCTTTCTTTCAAATTCCGCTCCATAAATGTCTTCCTATCTCTGAATCGCAAGTTGCCATCATTGTCGTCATACCCGTCGACGTCGTCGCCGTCGCCGTCGCCTGCGCCTTCTGGTAATAAAACTTAGGAAAGTATGATTTTATGAAGCAGTGCGAGAGATTTTCCTTTTTCTTCGCTTGTCAAACTGTCTCCGGCAGAGGCTTTTGTTTGGCAACCGAGATTTTTGCTTGCAGCAATCGCTGAGCGAACATTAATTCGACAAAAAAAAGAGTTGGTTTTTTTTAATAAAATGAAAATGTAGAAACATAAACCTACATACAATGCACACCAGGCGAACCAACGAGCAAACGAAACAACAATAATTTCAACTTAAATAAACCCATACAAACTCTTACAAACAGTCTGACATACATTTTTACTTTGTGACATATATATCACACACACACGCACACACATACAAAATATACACATACAACCACACACACATTATGCATTTCAAACAGAAGTCTAATCATAAAAATGTAGGTACGCGAATATATAATTAAAGTTCTATAGTGTCACACATATCGCATATAGAGCTCTGCGGTGAGGGTCTTTCAATAAGAAGTGTCATTTTGAATGAATTCAGATGCCTATATTTTTTCGATGATGGCAGTAGTGTCTTTCGAACTTGGTGCCCACAAATCAGAAGTCTATGGATAATAATCAATCAGTTAAACAATTTCAAAAACAACCATTCAAGTCATCAAAACATTTTAAAAGAATAATCCATAAAAATCAATAATATCCTTCATGATATATCACAAAACATCATGTTTTACCGACGACACTTTTTTGTGAATAAAATTAAAGAACATTATCTGGCTTGAATCAATATTACCAACCTATCTTGAGAAATGACTATGATGTGTCTATGATGATGTGACTATGTGTGACTATGATCAATGACTGATGTGTCTTTCAGTTTGGTCAGTACATCCTCTTAAAATAGTTTGACATGATCAACCAGTAGTGAATATGGGAGGCAACAGAATGTGACCGAGATCGAGATGGTTATTTTATCGGCAAAAAAATTGAGATTCATATCGAATGGTAGGAGTCCAGGTTACGCCAATACGTGCGATACAGTTGGTAATGAATGTTGGGGAATCGATTATCATCGAGAAGCTTACGAGATTGAAAAGCCAGAGGAAAATATATTAGCTTGGGCTTACGTAACTTTAATTTCAAATAAAATTAAATTGTTTGTTTCCCAAAATTAATAAAATTTTTTGACACTCCATTACATTTGCCCTCCTGGCAATGTTGTCAGCTTGTTCCTTCGCGTAGTCTTTTGCAGCTCTTTCTAGTACACATAAATATAGGATGGGCCATTAGAAGTATCTGTAATTAGATTAATCGCTTTTGTGGGTTTACGTTCAATCAATTACGTTCAACAATCTAGACATATTGGTATAATATTATCTCGTCTTTGTGTCGCCACCAATGGCGATCACATGGGCTACTTTATATATATATATATATATATATATATATATATATATATATATATATATATATATATATATATATATATATATATATATATATATATATATATATATATATATATATATATATATATATATATATATATATATATATATATATATATATATATATATATATATATATATATATATATATATATATATATATATATATATATATATATATATATATATATATATATATATATATATATATATATATATATATATATATATATATATATATATATATATATATATATATATATATATATATATATATATATATATATATATATATATACACTTCGAAATAAAAAACGAAAGTGGTATCGCTTCATTTTTTTAATAATCGGCCCGTATATGAAAATTGTTCATTGTAATCATTACTTACTTGCCATTTCATGATTTTTGTGGAGAAAGATTTAGAGGAACAAGTTTGGAAACCGCGATAGCGATAAAAACTGCAGAAAAAATAAAAGAAAATTGTTCACTTAATCCGCAATTAATCCAATGGATTAATTTTATTATTATGATAATGATTCGCTATTCGAATGCTTAATTATAATTAATGAGCGAGATTTGAAAAGTAATTAAGTAAAAAAATAATTCATCGGGTTCGTTTAATCCACGATTGCCTCTTTTTTAATTTTTACGGTCAATTTTGTTCATAAAACGATTTAAAATCGCACGGAGCGGAATTATCGTTTGAAAATGGATGGGTTTTTGGATGGTTTTCTTTTTAAATGAATATGAATATTCGGGTGTAATTCAACAGTGTTTGATTTATTTTAGCCGGGCATCCTCAAGGATCGATTTTGTGTTGGTAATGCAGTAACGAATCGCATCTGAGATGAAACATTGTTCACGCCAATGCTGAAATAAAGGTGAAAAACCACCCGACAGAATACCAAAAAATTGCATTGACAGTTAGCGAGAGGGCTATAGAGAAGCTATTCGAATACCGTCGTAAACCACATTAGACGGAAGCTCAATAGTACTTCCAGTAAGGTAGAAATCATTGAAAAGAAATATTAAAAACAATGATTTCTACGGCATTATTAAAAAGAAATCGGATAGCAAATACTGCATAATAAATATGAAAAAAATAATAATAACAACGACAACAACAACTGCAGTCTATGGCAACCACACGAACCATACTATCGGACGAAAAGAAATAAAAGATTTTATTAGAAATGTATGAAGTGTGTAATTATAAGAAAATCAAATTATACATTAAAATTTCGATCCATTCACACGAATAATATACTATTGATTGGGTTGTGTAATTAACGTATACAAATCTACACAAACACAAAATAAAATGTTTCTTGGCTTACGTTTCCAATTTGTTCGATCTGGCCAACCAAAGACATGTAATGTCTTTGGGGCCACATTCTTTGATACTTAGTGTTACAGCATACGGCGTCTCGGGGGCCGCGTGATGCGCGCGCCTGAACTTGGTTTATGTTAATAGAAAATAAAATTGAATTTCTTTTAATTCCATGCTTGTGTCGTCTTATATTTTTTATTAAAATTGCTGTTTCTTTTTTTTTGGTGTAGCTGTTTTAAGTAATTGTAATTTTAGCAGTATTTTCATTAGTATGGTATTGTTATTTTTATTATTAGAGTTAAAAGACACACACACACACACGCACACGTATCTACACTCAATAGGCCATACGAAAACAAAAACAGGTAAGAACGGGCTTGGGAGAGGCTTATATACGCTACACACGTTCTTGAATTTTATAGTTTGAAACTAAGAATCAGTGAGCGTGGGAGTTTCGCCACCCTTATAATGCCATATATCCTCTTGTTAACCTAGAACCACTATTTCATCCTCAACATAATTTTTCCTAAAAAGGCTACATTTGGGACAGTATAATAGTAGGTGTGTCCATTTCGCCCATTTTCAATATCATACAATTTATAATAACAGAATATTCACGTCACGTTTCATGACGAAAGCTCCACGCGTTCTCCCGCATCGCAATTATCTCAATTTTTCTTCAGAATACTTTAGTTCTCGTGGTTGGGATCGAGATTAAGATTTTGTCATCCAACTCCATCTACAAACGTGCGAAGAATACACATAGATATATCCACATAAGTTATCAGAACTGGACGTGGTTTCCATCTGATTTCTAACATTTTCTATAAAAGGCAGCCCCTAATAATAGCGAATATTTTCTTCGAAATGTCTCTTTTTGTATCAAATATGAAATATGAGAATATCTCTTTTCGTTCTCTTGTAATAGTCATTTGAACAGGCAGAGACAGACAGATAGATTGACGCACGGCCAGGGTTAAATCTCAGACTGAGGATGTCATTCTGAAACAGAATATATATATTTTTCCATATGTCTCCTTTAATTCGTTACAAACGTAGGAACAAAACCAATATACCCTAATGTTTCGAGCGTAGGCATAATTAATTGCACTCAAAGATTTCCACCCATACGCGGGTAGAGTGCATTTGTTGTAAGCTTATTTTCTCTTTGTTGTGTCTACGATGGCGAGAGTGTTAACTGAATAGAAATATAATTTTTAAAAATTTAATAAACATCTGCTTATAAGTTTGCTTATTTTTATTATTTTATTTATTACTTTGTTTATAAGAATAGTTCGAAAATAGTTAAAAGCATTAAAATTTCACAAAACCTAAAAACTTTCTCCATCATTTGAGAATTGTTTTCGAATGGTATGAGAAAATTTAAATATAAATATAAATTTTTAAAAACGATGGATAATAATATTTATTCTCATGATGTCATTCTGAAACAGAATATATATATTTTTCCATATGTCTCCTTTAATTCGTTACAAACGTAGGAACAAAACCAATATACCCTAATGTTTCGAGCGTAGGCATAATTAATTGCACTCAAAGATTTCCACCCATACGCGGGTAGAGTGCATTTGTTGTAAGTTTATTTTCTCTTTGTTGTGTCTTTATTTTCTCTTTGTTGTGTCTACGATGGCGAGAGTGTTAACTGAATAGAAATATAATTTTTAAAAATTTAATAAACATCTGCTTATAAGTTTGCTTATTTTTATTATTTTATTTATTACTTTGTTTATAAGAATAGTTCGAAAATAGTTAAAAGCATTAAAATTTCACAAAACCTAAAAACTTTCACCATCATTTGAGAATTGTTTTCGAATGGTATGAGAAAATTTAAATATAAATATAAATTTTTAAAAACGATGGATAATAATATTTATTCTCATGATGATCATTTTTTTCATTCGTACAATTTTAAAATTTCATATTTTCTGAGAAAAAGATAGAATTTTTAAATTATTAGATAGTATATTATTAATATTATATTATTGATTTTAATGATTTACTTGATCAATCTAATTAGTGTTAATGTTTTTATACTCTACACCCGAAAACAGAGTCTGGAGAATTCACTACTACAAAAGAACTAAAAGAGATATTCCCAACGCCCATTTATGATACTTAGTACTTAGTACATATTAAGTACACTTCTAACATTCGTAGGCGAAATTGGATGACAAAATTTTACTCTCGAACCCACCCACGAGTTTTAAATTATTTTGCAAAAATTTGGCATGGTCAGCCCAGCAGAACTGCAGTCTTAAAGGATATCGCATCTCAGGAGAATGAGTGGGAGGTATTGTGACAAAGTATGTCACAAGTATTCCTTGTTATTATAAATCTATTTGTATCGAAAATTGGTAAAACCTGCTACGATCATGCCTACTTTTATAAAGTGAGATGGCAAAGCAGTATTTTCCAATCTATTGAAATTTTGGAAAATGATTAGCGCTACACAATTATTCTCGCTCTCACCAGATTTACGAGAACTGCGCCCTCAAAATTTAAGATTATTTCATTTATATCTCGTTAAATAAATAACGGTTTTGCTGATTCACCAAAAAGAAGCCAATAATAGTATCCTTCATTCGTTTAACTAGGTATTTTTTTGAAAACCTCTACTTTTTAGGAAAACTTTAAATTTATACTTTTTTCGTCTTTATTAAAATGGCGGATTATCATCGCTCGTGCTGAGGTTATGAGATTTGCCAAAGCTTTCTCTAAATACCAAAATTAATTGAATTTAACAATGCCATTGACTAGGATAACAACCAATGTAAGGCCTATCCATAATATGTAATATTTAATGTATTCCATTTCATTAATGGTTTATACGAATCATCCAATTGACAAATCGGTTCAAATGGCTTCAAACCGAAATTCGCGCTTTACTGCAGTTTAGGGAACTGTACTTTTACGTAATGCCAAATGTATGTACCACTCAATGCGTACCATCATCTCACACTAGCCATTGAATTATATGTTGCTGGCATACTTTTTGGCGAATTTACTTCAATGAATGGACTATGTACTGAGGAAATGAACAAAGCATTTTAAGAGGTTGTAACAAATATATCGCGTTTTGTCTGCTTAAAGCTAACATTGCAGATCCTGATGCTGAGATTATTGTCAGTCATACAAATAGAAGCAATGAATTCAGCGCAAAAATATTACAGTCAGCTTAAAGACCAAAGGTTTAAAGACAGTATTCTTTAAATAATTGAAAAATAAAAAAATCTAAAACAACGAAAAACTGTTTTGCACAAAAGAGGAAAATTTATTGAACTTTATCCTGTTTTATTGAATTCATTATAAAATGTCCTCGACGTGGCATCACTTAATGAAATTAAAATTTATATGGTTCTTCTTTCCCTACTGTTTTTACTGGATCCATTACGATAGAAAGAGATAACAATTGTATTAAAATGTTCTACTATGACCAGAGGAAATAATTGTTTCCTACTGAAAAAAAAGTTAATGAAGACGTTTCTGTCGAAAGAAAGAATTTTAGAAGAGGTGATAAAAAAAAGAAAAATATACTTATGTGTGTGTTCAATCTGTATGAAACCAGAATTTCTGCTAATGAATTCGATTTCAAGAAAAATAAAATAAATCGTCGGAAATAGGATTAACCAGTGTTAGAACAAGGGACTGGCTGACTGACAGCAACACCAGCTTCAGACAGACAGACCAATAAAAAATGGCGACAAGTCGCACCAGTCGAATTCAGCAATCAAAAAATATTAGCTCCATATTTTCTAAATTGCACGGAGCCTTCTCAGATGCTTGCGGACCGCAAAGACTATCCACCGATAAAAAAACGCTAGAGAAAACGTGGAAGCTTATGGATAAGGTAGTGAAATTATGTCAGCAGCCAAAGATGAATCTGAAGAATAGCCCTCCCTTCATATTGGATATACTACCAGACACATATCAACGCCTGCGGCTGATCTATTCGAAAAATGAAGAGCAGATGCACGTTCTGCATACCAACGAACACTTCAATGTTTTCATCAATAATCTTATCCGAAAATGCAAGCAAGCAATTAAATTGTTCAAAGAAGGCAAAGAGAAAATGTTCGATGAGAATTCACACTATCGTCGTAATCTGACTAAGCTTAGCTTAGTTTTCTCCCATATGCTTAGTGAATTGAAGGCAATTTTCCCGAACGGTGTATTCGCGGGTGATCAATTTAGAATCACCAAAGCGGATGCTGCCGATTTCTGGAAATTGAATTTCGGAAACAGGTACCAAAATTTATACCTTTCTGCGGTTCGCAGTTTCGATTATTAACCATTTTTTTGAATGCATATTTCCTGGTTATGACGATTCTGCTCTAAAACACTTGTCATTTGTCTTATTGTTTCACTTTGTTTTTATTTAGTACTCTAGTCCCTTGGAAAATATTTCGGCAGGAGTTAAATAAAGTGCATTCGATATCCTCAGGCCTGGAAGCTATGGCATTAAAAACTACAATTGATTTAACGTGCAATGATTACATTTCAAATTTTGAATTTGATGTTTTCACGCGTCTGTTCCAACCGTGGGTTACGCTCTTACGAAATTGGCAAATACTAGCTGTTACACATCCAGGATATGTAGCTTTTCTAACGTACGATGAAGTGAAAGCGCGACTTCAACGTTATATACACAAAGCAGGGAGCTATGTATTTAGGTGAGTGTAGCTAATATTCAATTCTTAATAGATATATAATCGTAGTTAAAATGTAATCAACCATTTGAATTAGACTATCATGTACACGCCTTGGGCAATGGGCTATTGGCTATGTCACCGCAGACGGTGAAATTCTTCAAACAATTCCACAAAATAAATCTTTGTGTCAGGCACTATTGGACGGGCACAGGTGAATATAATTTAGTAAAACAAATTGAACGTCAATAAAAATTTAATTATTTCTGTCCCAGAGAGGGATTCTACCTCTATCCAGATGGACAACCCTATAATCCCGATCTTTCATCAGCGGTGCAGAGTCCAACCGAGGATCACATTACTGTCACTCAAGAGCAATACGAACTTTACTGTGAAATGGGTTGGTTAGAGCTAAAAGTTGTCCAAAACTTATCATTATCATTCTTTTTATTTTGTATCATTAAAAGGAAGTACATTTCAACTTTGTAAGATTTGTGCGGAAAACGATAAAGACATTCGAATTGAACCGTGCGGTCATTTATTATGTACTCCATGTTTAACATCCTGGCAAGTCGATTCAGAGGGTCAGGTATATAACAGTTTTTTATTTGTGAAGTTGAATATTTTTATTTGAAACATAAATTATTTCGATTTTTAGGGTTGTCCATTTTGTAGAGCTGAAATTAAAGGAACTGAACAAATAGTAGTAGATGCTTTTGATCCAAGAAAACAACACAATCGTATTTCAACAAATGGTCGCCACCAAAACACAGACGATGATGACACGGAGGTATAGTCGAATTATATTTAATTTACGTGCATTACTGCTTAATTAACAAAGAAAGTTGTCAGTCATCGATATTGCGATACGTTTTATTTATTATAGAATATCTTTTTGTGTTTGAAGAGTGAAGTGAACATTCTTGAAACAAATTGTACTACTAAGAGTTTACAATTTTCTTAAATTTTTATCATTTATTCCTCTTTAAATATTAATTACCACTTCCTTTTTTCCAACAAGAAAATCATTTGGAACTTGTAATGTTGTAATAGAAGCAATATTATTTTTGCGTTGATTTGAGGAAACAGCCTAATCTATAAAAATTTAAGTACTCTATCTATCGCTATAAGCAGACTATTAATTAAAAAAATAGGAATAGGAAAAACTATTTGTCTTTTGTTAATTTCTAATGTTATTTTTAGTATTATTCATGTGTAAATATTAGATAAAATGTATTTATTATTTTTTTAGCAATCAACTATGATGCTATTTTGCTAATAGATAATTTAATATAAACTTATTAGCCTTATTAATTTTTTGACAATGTCTCTTTTTCTCTTGCTGTCTTTCCCTCTTCAAAAGTATTCAAAACGTTAATTTAAATTGAAATTTTAGTTTAATATTAAGTATATTAAACTTGAAGCTCCCAAAGATAAATTATTACATAAACACATATATACATATATAACATACACATATATTAGCACATGAAGTAACAGTCGTCATCGTCGTATACTTATAATAAACTTTTCAAGAATCGCATGGATTTTTTCTAAAGGGCTCATACACGAATATATATATATATATATATATATATATATATATATATATATATATATATATATATATATATATATATATATATATATATATATATATATATATATATATATATATATATATATATATATATATATATATATATATATATATATATATATATATATATATATATATATATATATATATATATATATATATATATATATATATATATATATATATATATATATATATATATATATATATATATATATATATATATATATATATATATATATATATATATATATATATATATATATATATATATATATATATATATATATATATATATATATATATATATATATATATATATATATATATATATATATATATATATATATATATATATATATATATATATATATATATATATATATATATATATATATATATATATATATATATATATATATATATATATATATATATATATATATATATATATATATATATATATATATATATATATATATATATATATATATATATATATATATATATATATATATATATATATATATATATATATATATATATATATATATATATATATATATATATATATATATATATATATATATATATATATATATATATATATATATATATATATATATATATATATATATATATATATATATATATATATATATATATATATATATATATATATATATATATATATATATATATATATATATATATATATATATATATATATATATATATATATATATATATATATATATATATATATATATATATATATATATATATATATATATATATATATATATATATATATATATATATATATATATATATATATATATATATATATATATATATATATATATATATATATATATATATATATATATATATATATATATATATATATATATATATATATATATATATATATATATATATATATATATATATATATATATATTCGATATATATTAGTATTATATTAATCAATTTTTAAAACCGAATCCATAGCGAAAACAAATCCTTACTAGTTCTTAGCTCGTATTAAAGTGTTAAAATGAGTATTAAATATATTATTTTGTTCTGAAAGTTATTTCGTTTTCCTATCGGTACATTTTTTGAATTTTTCCATTGCCAGTTTTGATTTAAGGCGCACTGTAATTATGATTTTGTAAACACGCTTTGCATATTTGTTTGGATAAAAACAGTTTTTCTATTCCTAGGAATAATTTTTTCTAGGAATCTCAAAATAATGTATTTAATTTTTTCACTTTGTCGGGAAAAAACTAATCGCCTTATTTGGTAAATATGTACGGACGGAACGCCGGTGGCAAAATTTTTTTTTGTCTCGCAAAAAAAACAAACATGAAATTTCGCGTTGGTCATCATTGGTTTGAAGATTCTCCACTTCGAAGAATAGCAGTTGAAGCCAAATTAAAGAGAAATGTGTTTTGAATACTTCAGGAGATTATTTTAATTAAATTCTCACTTAATAATAATTTTTAATCTCAAAAACGAAATTACTTTCCGTGGGGATCAATATTTCAAAGCGTTCATTTGCTTCTTCGATCTGGAGTTGTTTAAAGACCACTCGAAGAGCATTTAAAGAACAAAAGATTCGAATATTGTAAGGATTGACGATCCTAGACTTTGTACACTTCCAATATTTTTCTTTAAGTTTTAAAAGTATAAATTTACACTCATATTATTTTACATAATCTTTAACTTTAAATTTTAAAATTTAGTTCTTTAATTGAAATCAAAATGTTTTATTAAAGCCTGTAATTATTGATTTTTATAAATTGATCGAGCTTAAAATAAAGACTAATTAAATGAAAAAAAAAGATTCCGATTAATTTATTTCTTAATTTTTTCCCGTTTCATTTTTGTCTTTAACTTTTAGCATAACGCAGCTGCATGTTATTTAGAGGCATGCCACGCCCCTTTATTGTTGTTCTATCTCTTTCGCTCTACTCTGCTTCTTGACAAACATTTTCAGTTTGGCCGAACAATTATTTCATTTCCAAGGTGTTCAACTCTTGTTCTTTTTCATTACACGCGCGCCTGTGACGCTGCAGGATTTTGGAGATTTTAATATTGCCACATCGTCATTGCACGCTCTAAGCAATACCATGGCCTCGTCGGCACATTCCGCTGAAAAGCAAAGTCCCCATTCATCGCCACGACTGGGAAGACGTAGCACCACGCCCAGTGTTATGGCTGTACAAAATGATCTGTACTCCGGACAAATAACTGTCGTTCCAATTAGTACTACCCATAGCTCGAACGTAATTCTACAGCCTTCTGCTCCACCGATGAACGGTGGTGGTGGTACAGGAAGTTGTATTGGATGCAGCGGCACAACAATTAGTGCTAGTGCGGCTCAGAAGTCGACCAATCGCATGAGTGCACCATTGATTGGTGCGGCCAACAGTTCCGGTACAGGCGGCAAATTTACGAGAGCAGAACAAAATGATACATCTTCCTGTTCATCGTATGCCATTCTACAGAATCTGTTGGATCATTCGCATTCTCAATCACAATCGATTCTCGCAGCTGCTCAGCATCAAGCACAATTGAATGCTCTCAGGCAACAGCAGTCAAATAATCGGTCAGCACCGCCGCTACCGCCACGTAAATCATCTCCCAGTGCGGATAATAATTGTTGCAGTGGTGGCTCCTCAAGTAGTAGTAGCAGTAGCAGCTGTGCCGTCAGCAGCTCTAGTCATTGTAATATTTCGAAAGGCTTCAGTCAATGCTCCTCCGAGAGTACTGAAGCGGAACAAACCGGAGCAATCATTAAATTGGATGTGGACGTTCCGAAGACTGTCGCTCCTGCTGTTCCAGCATATAATGCTCTATCGGAACCAGATCGCACGCAAAGGATAACCGTTAAGATACCGCCGGCAGATGTGGATTTGTCATCAACACAATCAGATGATGATATTGTTGGTCCAGCTGAAACAATAACCGGCCTAATTGATACCAGACCTCTTGATGCTAGAACCACCAAAGTCACAATTTCGGCAGGAACTGCTGCCTGCTGCGAGATTCCTGGCGATGAAACAGTGAGTCCGTACTACACAAAATTGTCGGATATTACGACAGCTAACCTCAAGCTGTCGCGGCTAGATGTCGGTTTGAATGGCAAAACCCATCAACAACTTCTGAAATCAATGGTAACACCAATAACAACACCAACACCAACGGCCACGACATCAGTGTCGGGAGCAACATCAGTATTGGCGGCTGCTTCCAGTCAACGGTCACAGGGCTTGCTCTACGAAAATGTTACAATCAATCAAAAAGACTGCAATGTTCCCTACGAGAACATTAATCTGGAGTATATTGCTCGCCTTATGAGCGAGGGCTATACGAAAGAGAATGCTATAACGGCCTTGGGTATCTCAAGAAATAACATCGAGATGGCTTGTGATATATTGAGAGAGTTCGTTTCGAAGGGAGGCGTCTGAAGGGGGTATACCGCACCTGATACGTACCGGTGTTCCCGGAGGTATTTGAGGGAGCACACAAATACGCGATGGGCGTTCATAGAAATCGGGCTAAACTATAGAGTAAGAGAAATAAGCAATAAGACTCAACATAATATGCTGAATCCAAGAAAAGAACTCCAAACGAAAAAGTCCCTGAAAACATAAAAACGCACTTTATTTTTTCTATGCTAAAAAAATTAATACTAATCATAAACTTATATACGATATATCTTTCACATAACGGCATTAATCCACATTATCATAACGAAGAAAAACCTGCGCGTCTAAGAAGCATGATATCCCTCCCCACACACTCCCAAAAAACCCAAGATCCATCTTTGTTCATGTCTTTCCCCCCCTAACGCTCACCCCTCTCTTTAAAATATTCGTAACGTACGGGTTTTGCTTTTCATTAACCACGAATCCGTGAAAAAAAACGACTTTTTCAATATTGCATCCAGAAATAAATACGAAAATATATATTATATATTATTACGTATATAATTATTTTCATTACATACCTTAAATTATATATTCGATAAAATATACTAATGAATGAATAAAATTGAAAATGAAGCCAAACAATCTTGTGCTCTCTTAATCATCAAATTGTTTCAAATATGAGCGATTTTGAAGTCTTAAACCTGGTCTGTATTACCGGTCTCTCATTTCATAACCGAGCTAACCTATATGTGGATTTGTCAATGAAGTTATAAACCCTTTTGCAATTGGTTACTCAGTCGAAGAATGATATCTAAAGTTCGAACTACTGCTGTCTAAATTTCAGCAGACTACAGGAATTTCAATTTTCGTCTTTATATAATCGAGTATATAGATAATGTTAGAATATAAAAACCTATATTCTAAAAGTCCAAACCTTGCCTTCTGCTGAAACCTAAGTTGGTTTCTCAATTTTGGTCGATGAGTGATGGAATTCGATAAATCTTTATCAAGAAAAGGCACGACGTACATCGTTCAGTCTATTTTCGATTCCTTTAAGCGCATGTAATTTTTAGAGATAATTTCACCTAGTCGAAGCTAGTGGTCTAGTGGTCTTACTTGGTTTTCATTGATTTAGAGGCTAACCTTTTGGAAATTTTTACTATCTCCCAGCAAAAAGAAAAGCTTGAAGAAGATATCATTTACAGCATTCAAAAAATCAGACAAATCAAATCGATTTGACTTAATGTTCTTCTAAAATAAACAATCCATTTATGCGGACAACATTACGTTATTTATTCATATTCGTTAAGAGAGATTATTCAATATTATGCTAAAATGATCAAATGTTAATCATAATTTTTTTATGAAATAAAACTCGATTTTAGATGCCTTCAGTTCTATGAAATATTTATTTGTAGTTTACAATCATTTATTCTCTTTTTTTAATGTACTCAAGCACATTTGTGGAAATTCCTTCGTATTTTTCATTTTTTTTTTTTTTGTTTTATATTTTATATTGATTATATTGTAATAGGACTGATCCCAAAATTTTTAAATTGCATTTGGAGAATTTATAGTTTACATCATAATTTTGTTCCATTTCGTTAATACAATTGTAGATCAGGGTTGAATTAGATTCACCCATAAATAAAACAATATTAGAATTCTTTTTATGCAAAATTTAAACATAATTTTTTTGCTTGGTTTTTCTTTCTGTTTTCATTCTTCTTCCCTTATGTTTTGTTTCGCAAATTGAAAATAAATATTAAAATATATTTGGAAAATGTTGTAGTTTATTACTTATGAAGTAATGCATGTAAATAGATGTGTATATATACGATTGTGTGTGTTTATGCACGTAGGTATTAAGTGTGTGTTCGTATGTGCGTGTGAGTTTGTGTGGGTACCAACATGTTGTACGTTGTGTACAACGTGTTTATATATGGTAGTAATGATGATGACGGTAGGTGTGATGGTGGGGAGGAGGAGGAACGTTCAAATCAAGAGAAACTTTATATTAATATTGTATTAATGATCGATCATATTGAATCCTGATTACCGTTATAATCGCTGTTATTGTAATTGTTGATTCCTTTATTAATATCGTCGTAACCAGTCGTCAACATGTAGTATTCGTTTATTATTACTGCAGTCTTGTTGCGAACAAGTGCTTATATATTGCTGCATTATCGGTATTTAACATATATCTATATGTATATTATTTATTTATTTTTTGCCATCGTCCTTTTATATCCTTTTCTTCCGTTCACTTCAAGAATGGATAGACGCAAGTATTAAATCTATTTGATTAAAAAATTCTAAACGTCTAATTGATGCAATTTCAAAAAAAATATATATATATTGAATTCTTCAAATTTGATGCTTATAATTTTTTTTAGGATTTTTTGCTATTTCTTTTTCGCTATGGATAGATTTTACAGCTTATGTATTCCTTTATTTAATTTATAGTTCATTATTTCAATAAATATTTGATCCTCAGAGGAGATTGAGTGTTTTATTAAATATCAAAGAAAAATATGGTCATCATTTTCAATTTTAACCTCAAATGGTGATTACTCCGTTAAACTGCCTAAATTGAGAAATTAAAAATATTATTAGCACAATAATTCATTAATAATTAACATGGTATTACCGGAAATGCGTGCATTGCGAAAATGTGGTAGAAATCCTTTTCCTTGTGGGCCCTTCGGGGCACGCATAACAACAAGACGTGGCACAGAATCATCAGCATTAAGTTTCAAGCGTGAGATCAAACGATCTGGGCGATCGTTAATTTTCAAAACATTGCAAGCTGACGATTTTCCATTTCGCTGCGTAGGAGAGAATAAACATAAGAAATTTTTAGGTCAATAATTCCGTTCCTTCGAATGGAATCGAAAAACAAATTGTACCTGATTTGTAACTACCGAGAATTCAACAGTGTCACCAGGATGCAAAACAACTGCATTACCCTGTACCTCGGACATGTGGAAGAATAATTTTTTGCCATCCTCAATTTCATAATTCAAAAAACCGAATTGACCCTTAATCGAATCAACAGTGGCTCGTTTCTTCTGACGTACTGCCGTTATTTCAGCAGCTCGTCCTGCCTCATCAATTTTGAATGTAACCAAATCGCCTTTTTGTAATAAATCACGTTTATTGATTAAGCTGGTAATCCCGAACTCATGCTGCGACACGACAATGGACTTGGCCTCATCGAATACTTCAATCAAGCCGGCATATTCCTGTTGGTCAGGATTAATACAACGCAGCGGACGGGCAACAACGCCATTATGAACTGCCTCTAGAATTGCTGGTTGCGGTATCGAGCCCTTGGGTAGTGTGCGTACATTTTCTGCGGGCAAACAATTTCCAGATACCGAAGTATTGCCATTTGGTGAGAGTGTATATTCTACTTCCTGACCTAATTCCAACCAATTCGGATTACCGACATAATTACTGAAATGAAAGAAGACTTCCTCGTCGTGTGATAGGGTTTCAATGAAACCAAAATTCTCTTTAATCACGGCAATGAATCCACGATAAGTCTGGCCAGGCTCGCTAGGAGAGATATTATTATTTTCCATTTTAAAATCTTCTATTTTTGGAGTCGACATGGAAATCATGGCATTATTTGTTACGGGCACATAACCGTTATGTGGTATTAGCATGCCGCCGGCAGCACCGCCCAAAGCAACTGCCGTTATGTCACCAACTACACCACCTCCAGCAACACCACCACCACCTACCACTAAGCCACCCATGCCATTCATGCCATTTGCAAGCATTATCGGTTCATTATTTTGATTATGGATGTTCTGCTGAATTGTTGTATTGGGAACGACTGGTTGGGTCACTTGTTGAACGTTGACAGCAATAAACTCCTTGTTTCTTTTAACCTTCACAGAAGAAGAAAGAACAAAGAAACCCATATTCGTTTTTAAATTCGTTTAACAAACGTTCGAGATATCATTTTACCAAATAAATGTCAAATCGAACACGATCGCCAATCCTTGGTGGTTTTTCGCAGTCTTTAAGGAAATACATAATAGTCTTTTTAATGTCACCATGATCATAAGAAATAACTCCACCCTCGACACGATCTTGCGATTTAATTGGACTCTTGGGTGCTTCACGCGTTACGTATCCTTCAAATTTATGAAAAAAATCATTAATAAGCAATCATTGGAGTACAAGAAACATAATAGTTCCCTAATAATATTTATAGGGATGTTTTTTTTAATTAATCCATGCAAAAAAAATTTCTTGAGTTTGTTGATTACTCGATGCAGCGTTTTCTTTCGCTTTAAATTCTCCTACAATTACCTTTTTGTAAAATGGTGTCACCATTCAGTGTCTTACCTTCAATGTTAGCTGCTATCAATGTTTCAAATTGTACAGTATTTGGTGGTAAATGCCTTATACGAATTGCATGCAAGCGAGAATTATTGTATGTTACGCCTGGCTCTTGAATAACCGTAAATTCGACCTCGTCATTAACTGCAATTTCGCGGTTCTATAAATCGAAATCAATAAAAATTATTTAGACAAATGTAAATACTTTCAACTAAAATCGAATGAAGCCGATTCTAACAAAGTTATCACATTTACCGTATCTAAAATCTCAGTGAAATGGAAAAAGAGGCGAACGTTACGCTCGACACAGCGTAGAAAACCAAAACCATCTTTTAATGAGGCGATAACACCCTGTTCACGTTTCTCACCCGATACTTTAAATGTCTCATCCAATAAAGCAATCGATGTAGCTCGTTGCAATTGATCACGTCGATCGGTAGCCAATAGAAATTGAACCCAATCACCGTGACGTAAAGTGAAATCACCCTTCTGAAAGATAATTTAATTAAAAAGAACGATGAATTGATTTGATCTTGATTTCTTAAAACAAGTAATTAAATACTTACTTGATCCTTATCGCCGAAAGGTACTTCAACTTCAGAGTAATCAGCTGCTCTATAGCGTATGCGTCCTGGTAAAGGGTCATTAGTTTGACGAGCTGGATTATTATGGTCTAATGGTTTAAGAACTTGGCCTTTATAAATGGTAGTGTCGACATCTTCGAAAATTACTGAGCCCGGTGGTAAGCGAGTTATATTGCAGGCAAATTCTCGTCCCTAAATTTAAAAGAAAACCGGAACAAAATACTTTCGCTAAAAAAACATTTAAATTTTATTGAAATTCTTACATTACGCGTCTGTATAGTAAATTCTACGTCATCCCCAGGACGTAATTCAACATTTCCTTCAGCTTCAGAAAAATGAAAGAATATCTCTTTAACAACATCGGCACGTTCGATAAAACCGAATGATTCTTTCATTGAACAGACTACACCACGATATTTAACAGGCTGTGCCGGATTTTCTAGACGAATGTGGCAAGCACCTAAATTACCTCTGTAATTAAATGACAACAACAACAACAATTATGAGAAGTTAGAAAGCAGATTTAAGAATCGTCCACACAAGAACATTTATACAATTCAGAATTGTATATATTTACGCACAGAATTCTCTCTTTGCACGAATTTTTTTATTTATTTAATACAAGTTTTAAAAAAGTTCCCCTTTTCATGAATTGTTTCGGACTACAAGCGAATTTTTATTGTCGCGTATACGAGACAATTAAAAGTCTCAAAATCAAATCTTATAAAGAAAATAGAGGAATAATAAATGTGTAATTCGTTATAGAACGCGTAAAAACGCGTAAAACTTATTACCTTTGGTTGGTTGCAATCTGAAAGCTAACTTTATCGCCAGCACGTAAGTCAACATTGCCCTCAACATCATCTTTGGTATATGGTAAGAAGAAGCATTCGCCACGATTCTCATAACTAATACGTCCGGTTGTTTCATTCGATGACAGTGGATTATTGCCATCGATACGTAACTCAGTAGTAACGGTACCGGTGACACGTTCCTCTGAAAGAACCTGCGTAGAAGAAAAGAAAATGACAAAACAATTAATATCAAACGTATGCCCTTAACTATTTTGCTAATTAAAATAAATTTTGAAAATACTAGCGTACAACATCTGGTGCAATCTTAGAGACTTGACTAGCGATTGGTTTTCCGGTGCGACGATCGTACGTCATTTCAAATTCAACGGGATCGCCAATTTTTAAATGATCGATATTGCCACTAAATTGGGAGAAGTGAAAAAATAAGCGTGCCTGGCGTTCGCAACATTGAATGAATCCATAAGAATGCTGGAAAAGAAATCATAAATTTTTGTGAAATAAAAAAATTCAAAGAACAAAAACAACAAAAAATTATTATCGTTAAGTATTACCAATAATTTCTCAATAATGCCAGTTTCTCGAGTAGTCTGATTCGGATCGTTGTTAATCGAAGAGTTTGATTGCGAACCAAAAATTGATGAAGAATTACCACTGCCATTAGTCAAGACGCTATTGGATTGAAAAACACCGATTGTTGCCGGATTTTGTATGACATCGGAAACTTCATTAGCATCGAACATGCCAATAGGTGGCGGTTGTTGTGAAATTGTTGGATGAGCCTGTGGTGGTGGCGGTTGTGGTGGACCAATTGCTGCAGACTCCAAAGTAAAAGTACCGATTGGTGGAAAAGTTGATGGAATACTTAGATTTCGCATTGCATTCATATTGAAAAATCCATCACAGGGAAGATTATCATAGATCTCTAAAGAGGAAAGTAAAGGATATATTGGATAAATGATTTTGAAGGACTTTAAAAAAAAACTATATTAATTATTATATATACGATATAGTCCTTCTTCTAGTTACTTGCAATTATAAAATTCTTTACAGATTTTTTCTCCTTTTATACAGTAAACAAAGGACACGACAAAGGATTACACTTTAAACAGATTTGGATTTTTATTTTGTGTAGTAATGCCAGGACACACAATAATTCAGAAAGACGCTGAGCAATTTAAATGATAAAATTTTTTTTGAAAGAACATTGACAAATATGAAATAATATACAGAATTTTTTTCAAAAAAAATATTTTTTTTGATCAAAAGTTAGCCTTTTCTTCAAAAATGAATATATTTTCATTAGTGAGCAAAAATATAAAAAATAGTTAAAGTAAAATTATAAAAACATTTCGTATACATGATACTGCTACGGTTTCGAGCATGAATATTTTGCATATTTTTGCTAGAAAACTTCGATAGTACTCTTTTTTACCTCATTCTGCTTTTTCTTCTTTTACTACATTATGCTAGAAAGAGATAGAAAAACGCTCGCGATCCCGATCGCGGCGATATATCGAAATAACAAAAACTTTTGGGAATTAAGAAAAAAAAATTAATACCAGTGCTGCCTCTGTCGACGTCATTAAGAAAACTGCAACTCTTTTCGACGCGCCTCTCATCTAGTTCTTCTCTTCTCTAGCAATTGAAATCAGGCATGGTATTACACAAACAAATTTACTCTCTCCCGGAGATCAGCAGAATTTTGACAAATTGCCGCGATCGTAATCGCGAGAGCTTTTCTACCTGTTTCTATAATTAGGCACTTTTTTTGTCGCGTGTAAACGCTTATGAAAATATTTGTATGGGAAAATGAATGTACAGCCGCTTATGTTAGCGCCGATAGCTATCCACTATCTCAATAATCGCGATAGGACACAATGCGGCCAAATCACAACTTTAACTTTTTTGTGTAATCTAGCGGGAAAAGACACATCTCTAAGTGTGTCTAGGTTACATCACAAACTTTTGTTTGGCCAAACGGCGAAACGGAAATTATCTTCCGTGAAAATCAAGTAGTATTCGTGGGTGGGTGTGAAAATGATCATTTTTCATTATTTTGGGGTGACAAAAGTGGCAAAAACAAGCGCTAAACCTACTACCTAAAATTCATATAATAGAAAAGTTTGCGATGTAATAATGGCCGTTGTCGATTTTCCTCTTTTGAGAAAGTATATTGTCAAATTCATTAGTATTTTATAATGTCGTTTTTCATAATGTCGGTACCTTGCGATATAACATGTCTAACCGGCAATGATCGTTTCTTTTTTGTAATACCTATAACAAACGTATAAGCGCGACAAAAGATATGCCTCGAGATATCCAAGAGATAGTTGGGATGTTTATACTTGGGGGATTATTCTCTTCTCACGGGGGTAATATCGTGTGGTTAAATTCACGTTTGCCAATTTAATTCAGCAAAGACTCAAATCACACATTCGTGGTGAACAAGTATTATGGTAAAATATTGGATAATCAAAGAATAATGGACTCAAACCGACTCCTGGTCTCATTCAAAATTATACATCCTCAAAACCTTATTCAGACCAAAAGGAGGTCTTGAAGGGATAACTTAAAGGGATAATGAGAAAGTAGAAATTCTCATCACAAAGCCTGTAAACAGAATCACATAGGAAAATATCTAGTATTAAATTTAAAAATGCTTGAATAAACCCATCACGGTTTTTTGTATCATTCGTACTCTCTATTAATCTGCTTTCTCCTTCTAAACTCTCCCCCCCCCGGCGACATTTTTGAAATTAGTAAGGAGGAAAAGGGCACTTGGGAATTGATTGTACGTGCCAGTAGCTACCACCATTCCAAATTGCTTCAATTTTACCTATACTTCTCTCATAACTGTCTCTCGCATTGCAATTCAATTAATTTATGGTTAATTTATAATAACAAAAATATTCGATTACATGCTATTGAAGGTATGCCTGAAATCATAATAGGAAGGAAAGTATGAACGATCCTCATAAAAGATATCAAATATTTCAACCCACCTTCGCCGGTACGATAGCCTTTTGACTGAGCGTTCAGATTCATATTGGAAAAGAAATTGATATCGGGATACACAGTTATAGTGACGACACTGACAACAGTCTCAGACGCCTGAAAAATAAACAGGAACAAAGTTCGCTCGCTTGTTTGCTTCCTCGCCTTCGCTTTCACAACTCTCTCTAACGGGTGGTTCGTAGAATGTTTACAGTCGCTTTTTTCCTGTAGTTAGTAGTATTTGTTATTGTTGTTATTGTTGCTATGGTTGTAGTTGTTATTATTTCTACTACTGTTTACGGTTTGTCCTTTGTTAAGCTTCAAAATAATTTGGTTTTACAATTGAAATGTGTTGGCATGTTTATTTCTTCACGTTTCCAAAGATTTTACAGAATCCAACCATTTAATCAATCAATCGATTTCAATAATTGATCGTATTCAAAGTTGAAAAATCTCAAGAAATATGCTAGACCGGCAACGAAGATGATGATTATGATGACGACACAACGACGATGATGATGATGATGACGAATAATCTCGCGGTTAAATAAATAATAACAGTATTTAAGAAGTTGCTTTTGGCTTCCTCTTTGCCTCCTTATCTGTTGTTACTCCTGCTGACACTCCTTCCGTCCTCAATTCTTTCCTCCTCCTTCTAGTGCTTCCGCTACTACTTTTACCACCCGCTTACGCCTCCACCAAATACAGTTCGTTTTGTCTTTTTTAAAAGTTTATTATATTACTATAGTTGCTACGATTTGTTGTGGTTGTTGTTGTTGCGTACGTTGTTTAGTATGCTGCGTTGATTGTTGTTTGTATTCTCTGAGGTGGTGAATAGTATTTATTTACGATAGTTTGTTTGTTTGTTTATTTGTATGCTTTGTGTTTATTTGATGAGTTGATGTTTATTTCCTTTTTGTGTGTTTCTTTTGTATTTGTTTTTTGTATTTGTAAACCTATTTGAGTTCTGTTTTTTTCCAACTAACAAAACTTTTACTTTAGCAAATTAATATTTAATATTAATTACTAATTTTTATTAATTTCATTATTTTGGTTTTTTGTTATTCCTATTATCGTAATTTTTTATTATTATTGTTGTTGTTGTTTTCCTTTTAGATAGTAGTTACTTATTATCGAGATAGCAAAGTCTTTAAAATAGCCTAATAATTGTTTTGTTTTTTAATTTTATTTTAATTACTATATATTATATATAATATACTATAGTATATATGTATCGAAGTCCTTTAAGATATCACGATTTTGTTTCAATGTTTCATTTAACTTTTTTGTGGTAATTTTTGACGCTATTATTGTTCATTTATAATAATCTTTGTTTTTGTTTCTGCTTTTATTACTTTATAAATTTATAATAATTATCACAGAGATGTTAAAATGTTTTTTTTCAATATTTCTTTGAAATTGGTTTGTTGCAATAATGTTTTGTTGTGTTTACATTGTGTTTTTTTGTTTGTTTTTGTCTTTGAATTTGGATTTGAAGTATTTGCATTCACACAAGGTACATTTTTACATAACACATGCATCCATTTATTTGTGGTCTTTTTTACAAAGATGAGTTATTGTTTATCGTGGACGCAGGCTGTTCTGGTTTAGTACCGCCAACGAGGCGCGGGGCCGCGAGCTCTACGGCCTTCTTTCGTTTTTAATTTTTTTTTTGCAATTTATTTAGTCTTGCAATTTTGTTTGCTTAATTTTTATGTAAAAATGCATTTAATTTCTAAAATTATATTGTTGTTTTTGTTGTTGCTGCTGTTACGACTACGAATACGACTGCTGCTGCTCGGGTTAATTATTATTTGTAATCAATTAATTCCTAATAATTAATGATTATTAAATAATTTAGTTATTGTTTTTGTTTTTGGAGAATATTTCCTCGGCTTCTCTTGCTCTGTTGCTGCTGTGCATTATTTCTTAGATTCCCGCAATAATCTCCCTCCTTCTTCCCCGAAAAAATTAGTCTTACTCCTAAATTAATTTATGATTACAATCCTTTGTTTTTGTTATTTATCTTATTGTGTTCGCTGTCCTTCATTAATATTAATTTAATTAATTAATTTTTTGTATAAATCTTAATACTAGTTTTTATCTACCACGTAAATTTTTCGTTTGATATTTAAATTTATATTTTGTTTTTTTCGTTTAGATTTTTTGTTTTTTTTTTCTTTTAATTTTTTGTACTTTAAAACTTTCTTTTCAGTTGTTGCTGTTGCTGGTTGTTTCTCATTTATAGTATAATAATAATAATAATAATAATTAGTTTTGGTTAAGATTTTTTAAATTTGCGTTTAAAAGTTTTTGTATTGTTTTAATTTTTTTCAGATTTTAGATTTTCGACAGTGGGCGTAGGTGTAAATGTGTGTGTTTTTCCTTTTATTCTTCTTTTATACTTAGAATTTCCGTTTTTTTAGAAGAGTCCCTGCAAATTTAAAACAGGTTTGGCGTGTTTTAGAGTTAAAATTTAAGTTCGAATTATATTCGAGAATGAAAATAAAGATTTGGAAATTTCGTGTGTGCTGTTACTTCCGTACAAGAATCCTCGCTCTTTCGCGCGCTCACCCTCTCGCAAATTGCCTCTCTATCTATCTCTCCCTTTCTATACTTTTGAAGCGCTTGTTGTGACTGGAATTTTCGTTTTTTATTTGGTCGCTTGGTGCGTGTTTGACCTCGGGTATATTATTATTATTGGTTGCTATTGTTGTTATTGTTATTCGTTTAAATGAGCATTGGCAAATTTTTGGACAGTAGCCTGTCTGTCAGCCTTAAGTAATGCTTGCTTCCTTTGCTACCAAGGCACTGCCACAAGCACTGCTGCAGTTGCGTTGAAAACTTTCTGACCGACGCAGCTTCTCGTATTTTCTTGAAAACTGTTTTATATAAAATTTCAAAGTTTTTAATAATTTTTTTATTAATATCAGTGTTATTTTTACTTTCTATTGGAGTTATAATTTAATTTATTAAATTTGCATTAAAACTTTGGAGCTCTTTTTGGAGTTTTTTAATTATCGTATTTTAACTGCACCGTTTTCTTTTTAGATTATTTATTTCACTTCAATAAAATTCAAAAGGAAAAAGGAATAAAACATTTCCGATAAATTATTTGGCTCTGAATTTATTTCGCTGTAATGAGTTACTATCCTTCGCTCTTCCTTCGTCTCACAATCTTTTGAAACAGGTTTGTTCTTATTCGCTGTTGTTTTGATGATGGTTGAATTTGATGATGAAGTAGTGTGATGTCAAAACGGAGATTTTAGTTACAAAGCTGCAAAATGAGGCAAAATTACAATTGATTCCAATTAAAAATTAATAACAACAAATAAATAGAAATCTGTCTCAAAGCATATAGAATACTGCTCTTTCAGTTTCATTCAAAGATCATTGTATTACTTTATAAATAATTAAAGATCAGTTCCATTTCACCTCATTTCATTTTTGAAAGATCGAGCTATCGTTAAAAAACATTTTAAGACAATTTCACGAAAAACGGACCCGCGGATATAAAGGTCATAGCAAGATTTTGCAGAACAATTTTTATTGATTTTTCAATCAGTTTCAGGCGTCTTAAAGATAACCCCGTCCCGTCGTGCACTCAATAGTATATCGCCCCGCTGGAAACCGCAATCGACGCGACAATTTTGCAAAAAGTACAACCAGAAAAATTTAGCTTTCCGGCAATTATCTATCCAAGAGAAAATGTGTGCAAAATTAAAAAAAATAAAGAAAAAGTAAAACAACCAATAGCGATATCGACGACGAGATATTGAAAATTTTTTCGTGAACAAGTTTAACGTCGAAGCAAATAGACGGACTTTTATATTTAATATCTAGTGTATATTATGCGCAAACTAGTATTTATTTATTGAAAATTATGCAACATGAATTCCCAATTTGTTTAATAGTATTTTTTAAGAATTGCATTGTAATTTCTTGAACACTTTTGCAAAATAAGTTGCCAAAAATATTTTCCCCTATCAAGAAACACCCAATACGTACCACGACACAGCACAACACTGACGACTAGACGCCATATTGTGTTCCTTTATAAAATTGCTGTGTTGCAATGACCGGCATTAGACTTGAAACTACTAATTTTTGAGTAAAACCACCACAAAAGGGCGATAACTAAATGGTTTAAATGTTTCATAAAAAAATTCCGAAATTAATTGATATGTTTCAGAAAAATTTTCAGATTCCACTGCTTTAGGTACATCTTGATGTTGTCAGGTTTTAAGTTAGGTAACGAATTATAGTCGCACAAATGCAATATTAATTAAATAAGGACAAGTTCCGGGTTGTACATTATTAGAAAATTTTAATTGGGGTGTTATTGTTTGCCATTACTCCACGCAAAGATATTGAATAAATTCTGTCTTGAAAATTCCATAAATCAGTGAGCAATATGGATATCTGAGAACCATGAAAAGTTCCAAGCAGTTCCCAACTTTTTAAACGGAGAATGTTGCTTGATATTTTAACGTAGAATCTTCCAGGACGGATCGTTTCGTAGCGAGAGATGTTTCTGTGTTTTGATCAATGTATCATGACATTAAGTCTGTTGGATGATGGTTTCTTTGTCCGTTCGTAATAATTAACAGGGTGAATCGACAACTTTCATATTTTTATTCGATACGATAACAACACTCTTTATTAACTTGACAGCTGGCTACTTTTTATTTTGAGCTGGTGTGGTTTATATTTCACCATTACTAAAATTGAAAGTGGGAAGGTCATCTATTTTTGTGGAAAATAAAACGCATTGATGTTCGGAATTTTTTATTACATGCGCAAATAAATGTAGAAGCCTTTGGTAAAATACACTTTTATCACCGTACATTCGAAAGGCTGCGTTGGTAGATCCCTAAATCATAAATTCATTCTACTCGCGCGTGGAGCATCCGTTCGTGGACGATGGCTTCTCGTCTGCTTCATTCGGCTAAAGCCATTGAAAAGTGTCTGCGTCGCAGCTATATGTCAGGAAGTGCTCTTGGATACCTTAAAGAGGCAGGAACGAATCAATGATTTACGTTTCGGAATTTTATGTTTTACATTGGTTTTAGGTTCAACGATTACCACCCGGTCTTGAGTCAATTTTTGACATTCCGTTAGTAAAGCTAATTTTGGAACAGGCGAGATTGCTTAGTGAGAAACCTCCGAAAGGATTTGAAAAATATTTCGAACAAGAAAAACCGAAGAAACCCGTGGAAAAGGACTCAAAAGCTGGTGACGCAAAGCCGGAGGCTGCTAAAGAGAAGCAGCCAGAGCAAAAAACCGACAATGATTGGAATTTTGGTATGTTTAGCACCAACGCAAAGGGTGGCGGTGGAAAAGGCCGTCCGATTGGAAACGATGGCGGAGAGAGAGAAAAGTGGCTGATTTTAGGCGCCATAGCGACAGCTGCATTATTAAGCAGTATGGTTTTGTTTGATGTTGGTTACAAAGAAATCGGATGGCGAGAGTTTGTAAACAGGTAAAGATCACACATTATTGAACATAACGTTGATTCGTTAGAAAGCAATCACCTTTATACTATTCTGCCCTATCAATGCAGTTACCTGAATAAAGGAACCGTCGAAAGATTGGAAGTCATAAATAAACGATGGGTACGTGTACGTCTACTTCCGGGGCATACACGCGAAGCTTCGGGTGTTATTTGGTTTAATATTGGCAGTGTTGATTCTTTCGAAAGGAATCTAGAAAACGCTCAGATAGACCAAGGCGTTGAGCCGTCAAATTTTGTTCCTGTAATTTATCGGAATGAAGTAGAGGCTTCTAGTCTAACTGGGCTGCTTCCGACTTTATTAATAATAGGTTTTTTAATATTCATGATGCGACGGTCTGCGGAAATGATGGCGGGAGGTCGTGGTCGCAAAGGTGGTGGTCTTTTCGGCGGCGTTATGCAATCAACCGCAAAATTCATCAATCCCGAAGAAATTGGTGTGAAGTTTAGGTAATTCTAAAATAATAAATCGTTAAGGGAAGCGAACATTTATGTTTTCTTAAAGGGATGTAGCTGGATGCGAGGAAGCAAAAATAGAAATTATGGAATTTGTTAATTTCCTTAAACATCCGCAGCAGTATACAGAATTAGGTGCTAAGATCCCCAAAGGTGCTCTTCTTACCGGGCCACCCGGCACAGGAAAAACGTTGCTGGCAAAAGCTACAGCTGGTGAAGCGAACGTTCCTTTCATTACCGTTTCGGGTTCAGAATTTCTGGAAATGTTTGTCGGCGTCGGTCCCTCTCGTGTGCGCGACATGTTTGCTATGGCCAGAAAGAATGCTCCTTGCATTCTTTTCATTGACGAAATAGATGCAGTAGGTCGAAAGCGTGGTGGCAAAACTTTTGGAGGCCACTCAGAACAGGAAAATACTCTCAACCAATTGCTCGTTGAAATGGATGGTTTTAATACGACAACAAATGTTGTGGTGCTGGCAGCTACAAATCGTGTCGATATATTGGACAGAGCTCTGATGCGCCCCGGAAGATTTGATAGACAAATATTTGTGCCTGCTCCCGATATTAAAGGCCGAGCTAGTATTTTTAGAGTACATCTGGAACCGCTTAAGACAAAGATAGACAAACATGATTTGGCGCGCAAAATGGCGGCATTAACTCCAGGCTTTACGGGCGCTGACATAGCAAATGTTTGTAATGAAGCAGCTTTAATTGCTGCACGTGACAATTTCACCTCAATTTTGTTAAAACATTTCGAGCAAGCGATTGAACGAGTGATAGCTGGAATGGAAAAGAAGACAAATGTGCTTGCACCCGAAGAGAAGAAGACTGTAGCTCATCATGAAGCTGGTCATGCTGTTGCCGGATGGTTTTTAGAGCATGCTGATCCGCTGTTGAAAGTCTCTATTATACCGCGAGGCAAAGGACTTGGCTATGCGCAATATGTTCCAAAGGACCAATACTTATTATCGAAGGAACAACTTTTTGATCGTATGTGTATGACCTTAGGCGGTCGCGTCGCGGAAGAATTATTCTTTAATCGCATTACTACTGGCGCTCAAGATGATTTGCAGAAGATAACTCAGAATGCTTATGCACAAATTGTGAAATTTGGTATGAACGAGAAGATTGGACAGGTGAGTTTTGATGGCGGTGAAAAAGGCGAACCAGTATTTTCCAAACCTTATTCGGAGGGTACAGCTCAATTGATTGACCACGAAGTCCGGGCCTTAGTAAAGAGGGCCCATGAGCGAACAACAGCGTTGCTCACTGAACACAAAGACGATGTAGCAATGGTTGCTGCACGTCTGCTTAAAAATGAGACTCTGTCCCGCGATGATATGATTGAAATTTTGGGGCCTAGGCCGTTTAAAGAAAAGTCAACATATGAGGAGTTTGTAGAAGGCACCGGTTCACTCGAAGAGGATACAACGCTTCCAGAAGGATTGAAAAATTGGAATAAAGAGAAGGAATCGGATACACCGTCCGATAGTACACCACCAACGAAACCGGCTACAGCGTAGGAAATAAATTTAAAATTTATTAATTAAGAAAGTATAACGGATTTGTCATTAGTTCTCTCGTTAAAGAAATTTTGCGTTTTGGATAATTCAGAGAAATGTGCAAAAAAGAGAAATGAAGGACTAGCAAAATGCAATAAAGTTTGAAACAATAAATTACTAATATTAAAGGTAAAATAGCGTGTCATTTAACACTACTTATCTCCGGGAATATTAATATTGCGTAAAAGGGGCAGTTTTACAGATGATCCAATTAAGCTCTGAAGGAATGACGAAGTAAACGGAACAGTGTTGGATATCAATTGTCGTTCGAAATTTTTCAAAAGTGGAGCCGTACGTAGCCCTTCAAAATATCTTTACAATATTTTCACAGTTTTCACCACTGAGGTGAAATAGGAAAGAGCACTTCAATTGCGCTCTTTCGACAAGCTCTACGTTTTCAGTTTATTAATCGTTGATCAGATCCGCGAGATTTAAAACAAACTAATAATTGATAATAAATTATTCAGCGTTTTACACTTGCTCTACATCTGCACCAGTGTAATCGAACGAAAGATTGACACTCAGCTCTTGATTACTGTAGCGTTTCCGCAGCTTCCTATTTTACGGTCACATCTACGGACATACATCTCAAAATTAATTTATAATGTATAGTTCAAAGAGAGATTCAGACAATTCCAAGCGGGAATTGAATGAAATTTATCCTTCACTATAGCGTTGCTCTCTCACTCTCACTCGCTGTCCAACGAGTGAATTTAATTGTTATTATCTACACATTTTTAAGAGAAGCTTTTGCTTTAAGCAAATTCCTGTTCTCTTCAAATATGTTCGTGCATCAGAATATTTTTTATCTCTTCTGAATATTTGTCAATATTTAATTAATTCATCACTTCACTGAAGTATAAAGGACTGAGGTAAAAATATATCAATTTTAAAAATATATCAATATATCAATTTTGCAATAAATATTTATATGGTAGTTATTTAAAGTGATATCTTCACATTTGCAATTAAAAAGCTTTACAGTAGCGTACTACATTGCAGCGTCAGAGGCAGCAAATCTAATGTTACCTTATGATCAAAGGCAGCAGTAAAGCAGAAGGGAGCAACGGTCACTTCGTTTATCAAACACATTAGTAGTGAACAAATACATCTATTATTTTTGATTAGAACTGTCAAATTATTTTGCACGCCATCAAATTTCTACATCGCAAGAATTATTGCTAATTTGGCTACTATTTTTGCTGTTGGTAGTAAGTTCGCTCCATAAGCTTTTCTCTGAATTGCATGTTTTGTCGGCTGGTGCTGCGAGATTGTATTTAAGGGGATAAGCATAGAGCGAGTAGCAGGATGCAACTTCAAAATCGGTCCGCTCGTAATATCATGGCGTTAAATTAACAGGCAGTGCAGCATCTTCCAACAGCAGGATGTCATATTGAACAAAGTTAAAAATGGCCGTATCGTCATGTGTCAAAATATTGAAAATTAGAGCAAATATTTAAAGTGGAAAATAAAAAGTAGATAATGTTTTTAGAGCGAACCAAAAAGTATTGATATTATATAATTTTAATATTAGTATAAAGAACGATCAACGAGGATGCAATGGATGCAATTTTAGCACTTTTCCTATTATATCACCTCAAAATGGGAAAATGGGAATGGGAATTATGTCATATATTCTATATATTCTTAAAATGGGAAACCAAATTTTAGGTTTTATTGAATATTTATATCCACTTGAATAACTGGCTCCATAATGCAGCTGTTTGTATCAAATCCTTATGAAAATGATTATTGTCTGACCGTCTCATGAAAATGACATCAAGACCTAGCCGCTGTTTATAGTGGTTTCTATAAAGGATTATTTAACACACATTCATAGCACGAATTTTAATTTAAAATCCAATAGAATTATGCTAATATGGCTCTGTAGAGAACATGATCGATTTTGTTGCTGCCAAATTAGAATTGGAGCCTTTTAATGTATCACGAAAGCGAAACTCAATCTTCGTTCCACTTTTACTTTTTTCTCTCCTTTCTTCGATTTAGTAGAAAAAAGATGAAGAAACACGCTTAAATAACGATAACGTAAAAATAACCAATACGAATCATGAAGTGTTTTTTTGGTGTTTTTTACGAGCTTTCTAGTGTTCGATTGGAATTCACCACATAATGTAAGACGAATACTTCACGAAAGGGTTGTCAAAATTTATGAAAAAAGCTTAAACACAACGATAGCAGCTGTTAGCTTGCAGCGGGTTTCCGCCTTTCCTTCTATTTGTTTAATTTTATGACAGTTGCGACAAGGTAATTTCTTTCAATTTAATTTATTTTGCTGTGTTCCTTGACACTTGTTGCTGGCTGGCATTTGCTATTTTTTAATTTAAACACTGGATGTTAACGGCGTTTCCAGGCGTCGCTAGCTGCCAGCTTTTATTGCTCTGTTTAAGCTTAAAGCGTTCGCCACAGTTTTTTGCCGGATATTAATGTGAAAGGGGGTCTTCAAACGCACATGTTTTGAAATTATTTTAAAAGTTATTAATAATAATTAGTAGGTTTGGATTCGATTTATTATAAGTTTATTATAAATTATGTTCGGGTTTTAGAAAAAGTATCCTGCGCAAGTATATTGTGTAATATAAAAAGTATCCCCGATTTACGGGTCGTGACGGGTTTTCTAATACTTTGTTCGGAAGAACATTTTGCCTATTTGATGTGCAATAAATAAAGTGTTATGTGATTTTACTATTAATTCTGATATTTGTGAAGTGTGCGATAACAGTGCGGGTTTGTGGTCGTAAACATCGGAAAGATGAAGCTTTTATATGGTCCAATGAATATTATTTTGCTGGTGCGGTAGATCCCAACAACAACAAACTGCAAAATGAACCGTAATTGAACGAAGAAGTTACATTATCAGAACCTGGAGTTAGTTTCGTTTTTATTTGGTCTTCGTCAGCGTTTTCGAATCATGATACACACATTAAGCCTATTAGCCCGACTGCAGGAGGTAACTTTGGCAGCAAGTTAGGGCAGCGAAATGGAAATCAACCATTTTTGATTTCCATAAGAGGTCGCGTAATTTTGAAAGTTCAGGAAATGATGTTGCGCCCGCAGCTCTGTCTGCGCTTATAGTTAAGGTAATTGTGACGGTTTATTATTAAAAGCTCTTTAAGACATTTTAAAAACACAATTTTAATCAGAGATAAAATCGTAATTGCAAACATTCGCAATTGGGGCTCTCTTCTCTTTAAAACTGGATGTGTGTATGGGTGTGAGAGAGACACAGAGCGCAGCGCTTAAGAGAATTTAAACCGTATTATTTAGACTCGTATCAGTCTCAATTAATGCCAAGAGTAATTTTCTAAATGAATATTCCGGCGTGCGAGAGAGCTCTCGTTGCAGCCTTTATTTTGGAAAATTGTTCGGAAACTGTGAAATGGGAGTCGGGTAGTCGGTAAATAAAGAAAACCTTATTCGTCTCCAATTGGAAAATTTTGCATTTTATATTTGGCTTTAGTTTCGTGTCGATAGTTGTCGCGAGTGTTTGCAAATTTGCGATATTGAAGTTAAGCGATTATAAAATATTTGCTTAAACGTTAATTTGAATAATTTTCTCTTAATTCTAATCCATTGCGTTTTGAATTTTATAAAAATTTTTATTTAAATCCAGACCGGGAATGCTTTGAAGAGTGTTGAAATTTGTTTTTGCTTTATTTTTTGCTGAATTTTTAGAATTACGATTTCTTTTTTTTTGAATGAAAGAATGGCGCAACCACAAGCCGCAATGCGACGACGACGATGATGATGATAATAATGATAATGTACTTAAAGCGATGTCGCTCTTGTTGGAATTGTTTTTGTTTATTTGTTTATTAATGCATATCAGTCGTCAGGTTTCGAGAGCCTAAATATTGTATTTCATTACGTGAATCTCATCCAATTGCCGGTCTAGTTTAGTGAAATAAACAAAAAGCGTCATACAGTCGAGACCCTATCGCCTTCATGGCCTACCCACTCCTCAAAACAACAAAAAATTCGATAGGTTTCCACCGCGGGAATAAAAAATGCCGCAAAATCTGCAACTGCAGCGTGTTCGAATATATCCTCCTAAACGCAATTAATAGCATTGGTAATTTTAATAAACCGATAATTAAAAATGTGATAATCATGAGAATAATTATGAGAATATCGTAATAGTGATGAGCATGTCATCCCGTTCTGGCTGTGCTGTTGTTGTTGTTGTTGTTGTTGTAGCTTTGAGATAATGATGAAGGAAATCGAAATAGAAGTTGTTAATTTTTTGAGATCAATTCCATTCGTTAATCATCATCGCGGCAATGATGCCATGATGATCATCATGATGCTTAATTGCTCTGAAAATAATTGACTTCGAAATGACAGCGATTGAATGAAAACAATCTGTTTTCCAAAACAATTACTGTTGTTGTTTTTGTCGTTGTTGCTTAGGATTTTTCTTGTTATCAACTCTTTTTTCGTATAGTTTAGATTGTTTTCTTTTCAAAAGTCTTTAGCCAATCATGATTATGACATTTTCGGGAAATGCCGCGTTAAACGCAATGTTTCTGTTTGTTGTTGTTGGTTGTTGTTGTTGTTTTTATTGTTGTTATGTAATGATATGCAAGGAAAATCAGAAGAGATACATTGAAACATTCACGTTTACTTACATTTTTGATAAACAAAAAGCACTTAAAATCCTTATGCATAACAATTATTAGTTCACCACCAACAACAACAACGACGACGACGACGACAACAATGAACATAAAGTAGAAGAAATATTAAGCCGGTGTAAATGTTAATTTGAGTTCATTTATTATTCTCCTTTTCGTTCAATTGATTTTTCTCTATTGTTTTAAGTTTCTTGAAATCGATTTTCGATGTTCTATTTTCTATCAATTCTTTCCATAATTATTTTCTATTGAAATGTTTTGCATTAAACCTTGACTCCTCTTCGTTTTCGTGATTATTAATTTATACGATTTTGTTGTTAAACTTTTTTTGCCAGATGAGAAAATTAATTACTATTTGCAAATGGCAATTTCAGTACATTTTTGAATTTATAATACAATGAAATCTTGATATGATTAACTAGCTGCTATTTCCTTTGATACTTTGTTTAGAATCGATTTAATATAGTTTGCGTAAAAGACCCTAAAAGTTACTCCAAATTTCTGAAGTTACTTCAAAAACGTTTCTTAAGTTCTAATTTGAAAATTTTCGTATATTTAAAATACAAAATATTAATAATATTAGATATTAATAATTGTGATTAATTGAAAAAATATTCCCCAATATTAAAGCGCTTCGATAATAGCGATTTCATTGATCGCGGAATTGAATTAAAATCTTTTCACTTACAAAAATATTAATTTTTACTAATAAACCCATCGGGAAAATGAATTTTACCAACAAATATACCTTCTACCATTTTAATGTTTTGTAAAACTGCTTCATGCTTAATGAAATATTTAAAACCAGAACTCCTTAAAAATACTACTTGATGCGTCTAAGATCCCGATTCTGATGTCGATTTAATTCTGATTTTCATTTTAATTCAGAAATTTTTGAAATTTATTAAAATTTTTATTAACATCTATATAAACTTTCAACGAGAATGGGTGGAAGATTTTTTCAATACGATTTTGAGCAATACGATTTGATGAAGGAATAATTCTATTATTTCCTCTCAAATATTCCCAAATACAATTAATTTTTTCTTTTCTTTCAAAAAAAATTCTTATTTTTTTTCTCAAATTTTTTGTACTTTCATGTAATGTCCAAAAATAATTTTTGGGAATGAAAAATTAAGAACTTTTTATAAACTTTTTAATTTCTCTAAAAATTGTTGTAGAAAATTTCAAAGATATTTCGATAAATGATAATATTTTTATTTCGTATAAACCGTATTTTGAGTAACTTATTTTCTGTAGACTATTATTTATAATGATTATTCATAATGAAATTATTCATAATGATCAATAATTTTTAATCTAATTATTAAATCCGAAATTTGTTTTCGAAAAGAAATTAATATTTTTAGGTTATTTTCCTTTACCCTTTTTTAAATACTGATAATATAAATTACATATTTTTAACAATAATAATAACAACAACAAAAGCAAAAACAACATTGAGAAATTACCGACTGGTCGAACAAATGACTGAACGAGCGAACGAGCGAAAGAGCGAAAAGCTAATCCAACTGTAATTAAAGTCACGTGTACTTAACGTTAACGAATACAACGTAAATATTCGTATTGAGGTCGTGGGATGCGAAGTTTATGTTTGTGGTGGTTATGATGATTGTTTGTGATTGTGGTGGTGCGTCGATGGTTTAAGTTGTAGTGGAAATTATGGTGGCGCGTCGAAAGTGAGGTACAATATTAAGCTCAAGCAATGATTGTGAGAACGCTCAGTTAATAAATTGCAATGTACAAAACAAAAACAATAAAAACAATAACAAAAAACAATAACAAAATTAAGAGAAAAGAATTGAATAACGTTATTGGGGTCTCTTATATTTCTCCCATTGAAGAACTTTTTCAAAGTCGCGTTTGATTCTAATCTGTTTATTTTTCTGCTCAAACAATTTAGACTATTAGTCACTCAGTTAGTCAGCTGTTTGTTGACTGGTGGCCAGTTGAA
Source organism: Physocephala rufipes (assembly GCA_963966595.1). Classification (NCBI taxonomy): domain Eukaryota; kingdom Metazoa; phylum Arthropoda; class Insecta; order Diptera; family Conopidae; genus Physocephala; species Physocephala rufipes. The sequence goes on along the minus strand of OZ016503.1, from coordinate 40,481,458 downwards.
TAAACAGTTCGACAGTCAGTCAATCAGTTAGTCGTCCAATATGTTTATCAATTCAATTGGAATAAATGAATGGTTTGACGAGCGATCTAAAAATCTTCATCTGCTTTGTTTATTCTCGAGCGAAGTAATTGAACAAGTGACGATGTTTTAGAGTTGACGGCACTGACTGAATGACACTCATTCATTCCATTGTCGCACGGTCGGAACTCTGTAAATATTCAATCTGTTGATAATTAAAAACATGCTGGAGTGAAAGATCGAGCGAACGATCGATCAACCGAGCGATTGGATCGAGAACAAATTTTATGGTTATCGTTGCTGTCGTTGTTGTTGCTGTAGGGATGTTTTGTGGTGTGGTTGTCAACTAACTAACTAATTATTACTAAACGTTATAACGAATGCCATTCTTTGCGCTTTTTGGCTTTTCGTCACTTTTAGGTCCTCTTCCGCGACGCCCGCCTTCGCCACTTGTAGCGCTTAGCGACATCTAGGGTAGCATTAGTTGAAAGATATAGGCGGAAAAAATAAAAAACAAGATAAGTTTTGAAAGACTGAGAGCAAGAGCAAAACTATAAGTAAATAAATAAAATAATAAAACTAATAAAACAGTAAATTTTAAACTAAGCAAAAAGAGAAATTGCTTCGTCACGCTTTGCCTGAAACGCGAGTTTACCTCGTTTTCGTTGATTTATATTTTATTTAAAATAGTTTAAATTTTTTGTACTATTATTTTGCTGGTGCCTTTCTTCTCTATTGATTGGTGACGATTAATTGTGAACGATCATCGATCGAAACGTCAATTAGATTCGTAATAAAATTAGTGTAAAATTAATATACGATTCATATGATAATCGTATAAGTCAGTGTGTAAGTGTTCAGCTATGTCGAATTATAGTAAAGTTACATGAAACAATTAATTAATTGTGATCTTATAATACACGCGAGCGTTTGCTGCAGCCGCAGAGTTTACATTTGCGACTATTTGTCGTATGAGAAACAATAAGTTACGGCTTTTTACGATCGTCCGCTTATTTTGACAGCAAAAGCAAAAGCAGCTGTCGCGATAGTAGTAGTGATAAATAGTAGTAGTGGCGATAGTAGTAGTAGTGACAAATGATTTTCACGGCCAGACGCAATAAAATAATCATTAAATTGTACTTTGATGACAGTCAGTGTCAGTGCGATTGCGCGCAGCCTTGAATTTAAGCAATTCTGTCACAATTGCTCGTAAAAGTGCCTGCCCGTGTTGCGCTCATGTAGTGCGCTTCACGTCGCTTAGATAGTGGGCTTGCTAGTTGAGAGTGGGTTGCAATTTTATTACTCGCTAACCCACCCATTTCGAATTTATGTGCGTGCGTGTGCGTAAGCTTACGTAAACGATTCGCGTGTAAACGGATGTTCTAGAATCGTTTCGTACAATTACCCGTTACGATGGATATGAAGATAGAACATACAAATCAGCAGGATGCTGTGGTGGTATTGAATTCACCTTCGGAAGCGCCCAATGACCCCGGGTAAGTATTTGGTTTATGATCGAATCGACATAGAATGTTAGACACTGCTAACCCTGATAAATGATAGAAACATTTAACATTTTATAAATTCTTCATTTCTTTGTTACGGATTCGAACATAAATTAAAGTCATCGCGGGTTTGATCTTAAAGACAATATAACATTTTTAGCATCGAGAGTGCAATACGCTTAAGCTCATTTTTATTTAAAATTTTAAAATTTCTTATTTAAGAAACTCATAAAATCTACTCAAAGTGGTGGAAACATCTGCCGAATTTTGTCTTGAACAAATGTTTCTGAAAGATGCATTTTTGAATATAAAACGATCGTAGACACATTTTGTTGGCATCCTCTCAAAAAGATTCTAGATCAGCCGAGTCGCGTGCAAGAGATCGAAACAAGTGATGCTCGAAAGCAATCTGGTGAATAGGGCGTATAAGGTAAAGTAAAGGGTTTATCATTTTAGAGTTTTAGAAAAAATTTTAACTTGGCGTTTTAGCTTGGGTAGCGGTCATTTAAAACAATGTTTTTAGTCTTCAACGCTTTGCTTTATTGCATCAATTTCATGGCGATTGATTGCAGTGATTTCAGAGGATTTAAGTCATTTGTATAATCTACCATACCGGACTGAACTGAACTAAGAAGCCCTTCGAAAAATGTAATTCATTAATGAATATTATCGAATCGTATTGTTTATATTGAACGATGATAATGATATTTTTGTAGGATTAAGTTTTTTCCATATTTTCACTGAATGGATAACTTTTTTTAATTAATTTAATTTTCGGCCAAAACAAGACTCAGAATTCGACTTCAGATCGAGGCAACTTGTACTCCCGAATTATAAAGTCCTCGAAATATCCTAATTATAAAGTCCTCGAAAGCCCCCTAGAATCAATTTTTTATTTCGAAAAAATATATTTTATAGGAAGCTCCAGTTTTTAATGCATAAATGTTATGGAAGTTCATAATGATTTCAAAAATATAAATTTGCTTATCTTTAAATATTCTCGAATTGTGTTAGAGCGAGATGTATTGCATAGTCCCCAAATGTGCTTTTGTTGAATTATTGGAATTGACTCCATCAGACAAAATTCAATTAGTTAGTAATGAATTAAACTTGCGCTCTTTCTAAGTAACGAATAGTTATCTATTGTATATCTTACAGGGATGCTGTAGACTATTTTTAGGGTATGTGTGTGTGCATGCGTGCGTATCAATACATTATAAAAAGCAATTATATTTGTATTCGAAATTGTAATTACTATAACCAAATTTAAAATTAAATTATCGTTAAAAACAATCGAAGCGATTCTCTGAAATAGTTGCAGAAGAAAATAGAAACAAAACAAACAACAATAACGAAGACGACAACGCACGAGTATGTTAATGATAATGATGATGTTTAATTTCGGTAATGCCAGCTAGCAATTCTATTTTTGGGAAAACTTGAAATAATTTTCATTCATTGGAATTTTTTAAAGAAATGAAAATTATTCTCTAGATTTATTATAATTTCTTACGGGAAGATTATTGACAATGTATTGTAGTGTCAGTAATGTCGGTGTATAGTAATGGCAGTAATGAAACAATATCCTAAGTATGATTGTTTTTTTACAATTTTTAAAGCGTAGTATCGCTATTTTGCTTTATAACAATATAATTGCTGTTTTGCATTTTTAGTGTTACCAAATAAATCTTGAATTAAATGAAATGTATTTAAAAATATAAGATACGTTGCGGTGTTAGGCGTTGCATTGCGTTGCATTGCAGTAGAGTGCGTTGATATGCTTTGATATGCAATTGTGTATAGTTTTGCATTGCATTTACTTTGCGTTGAGTTGCTACTTCTTCATACGATTTCATTCAAAAAAAACCTCGCCTTTTGCACTTTGCTCTTCGTTGGATTCGTAACGAATGGATGAGCCCCGGTTGTTGCACCGAATAACAAACAAACGAACATCGAACGACAAACGCCGAACGACAAATAGTAAGTAATTTGATTGTTCGTTGAGAAAATAGCATTGCTGCATTAATTGCAGCAATGCATCGTTGCAGCTGGCGAAACAACAACAAGAGCAGTACCATCATGTGCTGCGAGTGAGTCGAATACAGGGCTAAAGGAATTCAAATGGCTAATAATAAAATAAAATTCTTAATTTATTTTCAGCCTCCCGAATTTTTTTATTTATTCAAGCAATCCAATAGTATACGTTATGTATGAGTGCGCGCGCGTGTGTGTGAATGCATACGTACGTGTATAATGGATAGATAAGAATATGGAAATTTTTCAGTAATTATTTCTGGTGGTATTCATGCATATAAAATAATTTTTAGTTAGATTTTCGTTAAGAAATCTCAATGGATGAAGAGGAAAAATAAAAAAAAGGCAGAAATGTTTTATAACGACCATTATAAAATTTTTTAAAGGAATATATTTATGACTCAAAATGTGCAAATTCTTGTGCTTTGTAAAATTGTTGCGATTTAAAAAATTAAATTAATACATTTCGTTAAATTTATGGTTTACTTAAATATAAAATAATTTTGGTTAAATATTGAACAAATAGTGGCAGCAGAAATCAATTAAATTCAAAGTAAAATTACTAAATTGTTTTTCTTCTTATTAAAAGTTTCGACTTAATTCACAAAAACAACCGGCAAGCGTTATTAAAAATTGCGTGAAAAGAGTAACCAAAATATATTTATAAAATAATTATAAAAATTATAATTATAAAAAGAAAAATTGGCAAACACTTTCAAGAACGCATGAAAATTGTAAACTATTTTGTTGGTGCTTCCCATCACTACCATCAATAAGTATTACCCTGAATATTTCCACCTGCTTGTTTATTTGAATCTTCATTTCCATTCGTATCCTATGCTTGTATTCAGATTTTGGTATATTTGTTTTGCGATTCCTAATGAGAGGTACCGTGGCTTCCGAGTAACTAGTTGAGATAGCTATTGCGACATATTCATATCGTGTGAATGACAGAAACTGAAAAAAGAAGAAATACATCATTCGGTGTGAATGAACGATGTGAGTTTTCACTAAGGCTGGAACAGGTGCCGCAAGCACGCTTATTGTATCATTTGGAGGTACATTTGCGACAGGTGTTGTTGCAGCAGAAAACGACAGTAATAAATGAATTTTTAAATAGGAAGAGACTAGAAGATTATCCAGTTTTAAGAACGTTGCATGGAAGCCTTTCGTCACTCGGGACGCCATCAAGTTAAAGTAAAATGTATAGATGGATAGATCATTGCGGCGCAACAAAAACAAGAGGAACTTGTTGCTATCTGTCGAATACATATATATCACTTGTAGATATTCATATATAAACGCATAAAGTAACCTACATTTCAAGAATTGGGGCTCAGATGAATGAATGAAGTACTTAGTTAGTCGAATAATTAGCGTTCTCCCCCTTGGTTCCAAAATTTTATAGTAATTAATGTATATGGGACAAAATTGTTGCAGAATTTTATTGGAATAATTGAGTGGTGTCTCGGAAAAGAGTTAAGAAGGCAAAAAGGGGAGCAGCTAATTAATTCATGTCTGTTCGTTAGTTTCGCATTTTTATACAAGATCACAATATTCATCCGTGATCATTTATAACGATCAATTTTCAGAACTCTTTTTTATTCATTTTTTTTGATCCATTTGAAAAATCCAAATGTAATCGTTTAATTTATTTAAATTCTTATAACTCTTTGAAATCCTTATTGAAACCTTTGTGATATTTTATGAATGAACTGTGATGCAATATGTCATGGATTCATTATAATTCTTTGTGTGATTCCTTGTATAAAAATTATTTTAAGACTTTGTGATAAATCCTGATAAAATTGTGGTATGTTTTAATAACTTGAGGCGAAAAAAAGAACAGTTTAATCAATCCCATAATTCGATTAATTTTGTGCTTACCCGAATTAGCGGAAATTTCACAGCATGCGTGTAGCTTTTATGACATCGGTTTTCAATGACGGCACATTAGAAAATATCTAAAGCCGACAAATCTCATTACCAAAATGACTGTGTTTGGTGGTCTTGCATGCTTATGTTCCCAGGAGATCTCAGTGACCTCTGCGATCAATTAATTTGGTTTGAAATTTTTTTAATAATTGTAATAATTAATATAAATAAAAAAAAACAAATAAAGAATAATTAAAAGCGGAGAAAAATAGAAATTAAAAAATTATCAAATTTTTCTCAATTTTAAAATATTGTTACTAAACTCTATATCGTTTCATTTCGATGTTAGGTATCTCGATACAAGTATCTATGATTTAGTATCTATGATTTAGCCTGAATTCACTTGATTTGATGATATGCGTGCAACTATCTCATGACATAATTAGTTAAGTTCGACTTCGGAAAAGCTATTAAATTTGCACTTGGCTTAGTTGCACGCTAATAAAATTGGCTGTATATACATACATATATACAAACATACATACATACATACATACAAAGATCAACACTTGCATATGTAATAAAGTATTGCATGCATAATTAGAATTGGATTCAAGTCGGGAAATTAACTTGTTTTGAGTTGGAAAAAGCATCGTTTACAGCATCTAAAACATTTGGACCTTAGTGATCATCATCACATTATCTTTCTAGACAACATAAATATTTTTTTTATTAAGGTTTTTAAAATATGATAAAAACTTTGGACAAATTTTGTTGTTGAACATTTTAATTCGATTTTATTCTAAATTTCTAATTTTTTTAAAATAGAAATTACATTGCGATATTTAATCATTACACCAAGAATTGTTAATTGAGAATTCAAGAAACCAAAATTTTCTTAAAATGTGGAAATGCCAAGAATGGAAGAGAGAAACAGAGAGAGAGAGAGAGAGAGAGTCAACCAAAGCCTATGATATGACTTTTTAACATCATAGACAATATTCCTAATACAAGAAATTTTTCAGCTTATCTTTGAATGCTTATTAAAATGAAGTCATGATCAAAAGAATTTAAAAAATTGAAGTAAACTGTGTTGTAGTTTTTATGACATAAATCATTTATTCTCATGACATTAAAATTAGGATCAGATGAAAAAGGTCAAGACTATTAGAGAGTTTTAAAAACATTAGACAGCATATGTGAATTAGCATGTCATTTAGGGGTGTCATTTTATTGAATCAAGATCGAGTTCTAGATCGAGCTCGACATCAAGATCTTGAAGTGAAACCATAAGAAGCATGTAAATGAAATGGATAATGGCTGTTATGACACATGGTACGCTCTCTTATACATTCAATTTCATTTTACAAAATATTATTCAGATGTTCGATGGAGGTTAAAAATTGCTGTTTCAACTTTTTGTCGACCGAGTGGAAGGTTGTACGTGGGAGTGAAGTGTCCTCGCGAAGACGATGTAGAAGGTTCTTCTTTTACTACTTGAAGGCGACTATGAATAATTTATTGATTTTCTGTGGTTTTTTATTGAACACTAAAGTAGTTAGAACGGTTAGAACATATTTTATTATCGATTAAAAAATACTTGCCTTAAAGCAAAAATTTAAATCAGACCTTAAAATAAATTAATTATCCTTAAATGAATAATTAAAATAATATTACGTCTTGTGCTGTCGTTGATTGCGCATTATAAAAGAATATCCGGGATATGGAAAAGTATATATGCTTCGACTTTGGAACAGCCACTGATTGCAACTAACTCTGCCCGAACGTTTGCCATCATAATTTATTTTTGAATACGTTTTAATAAAATTTTATTTTCAGAAATGCAAATATTTTCAATAATTTTGCAGAGGCGGACAAAAATTTTTTAGCGGAAATACAAATTTTTACGGAAATTAATTTAATTACAATTTTCGACAATCATTCAATTATTAATCATATTAAAAATTCGTTTCTTGATGCACTTAAAACAAATGTTTTCCTCACTCTCTTAAACTTCTATAGCTTTCTTTAATGTATAATAAATATTTAATATTTATTTAATTAGTTACATTCTTCGTTTTTTAATTTCTCCTTAGCGTATTAAATGTCTTTTTCCTTATGACATTTTTTCTCATACATTATCGTGTCAATAAAGACATTAATTCTATTCACTACGAGTCTGCCTTGTTTGCCTTTTTTTATTTTCAAATAAAAACCGAGATAAAAAAGGAAAACAAGAAAGGTATAAAAGAAATGGTGTTTTGGGCGGGGAGAGGGAAAGAAAGAAAAACCTTGATCTAAGGCTTCTAAGCTTTTAGCTTGCTTGTTCTTCTCATTGCATTCGCAGTTAAAATTGCACTTATTATTTGTTGTTGGCATTGTTGTTTTTGTCGTTGTAGTTGTTGCTGCTGCTGGTGATGTTGTTGTTTTATTAGTTCTATCATTCACTATGTGATTTGTATTCATTTGCTGATTATCTTTTGCTCTCTATCATTTTGATAGAATTTTTTCTGGGCATCAAAGCGAAAATCAAACCTTAAAACACAATCGTATATTCTTTGGTGAAGTACTTATTGTTGTTACCATTGTGTATGTGTGTGTTTGTGTTTGTGTGCAACTGTTAGTAGTAGTGTGTACAGACAGTGTTTTCGGTCAGAATATATTTTTGCTTAATGTGGTCGTATTTTATAAAAGCATTGACTTATTGCTTTAGAGAATTTGTTGTTTCTATTCTCGTTTGCTTTGTTGTTGTTGTGGTTCAGCGAATTCTTTTCAGGCTTCTCTATAGTATGTACTACTCGAAGTAGAGTCGATAGTATTACACACTCATCAAACTCATCAAGCTGAAATGCCAAATTAAATGACAAACAAAATGAGGCGCTTAGTTTGAAAGTGGTCAAAGCTTAACGGCTGGTTTCCTTCTAGGTATTCATAAGAAACATCATTGATTAATTGTTTTTTCTAATAATTCATTTAAAAAATATGACAGGACACATTCAGACACTATAAAGTGATACTAGAATGTGATCGAAATTCCGGAAAAATTACTGGCGAGACATCATCATAATTAAATAAAAAATTACTAGATAATTATTTTGAAAATATCATAAACTCCATTTCAAAAGTTTTATTGTATTTTTGTTTTAAAAGAATAATAATGAGCACTAAATTCGCATTGAAATTTTATTGAAATGTCAATAAATTTATCCTCATTATGATTAGTTTAATATAATTAATACAAGAGTCCAAACCACTTTCGATATAATTGACATAAAACCTCATTTGTTGCTTTGATTATAATTACTCAGAGGAATTTAAAGAGAAATGAAAATAATAGAATGATTTTTCTTTCATATGTTTTTTTTTCATACGACTTCTCTCAGTTATCATTTATGCTGGACTGACAACCATCTAAGGGATGTGTGCGATTTCATGTAAAATGCTGAATTGTCGTACATGCTTCGTTGATGTTATCGTGAACTCCCAAGAAAACTACTAATGAAAAGTGAACTACCAAGAAAATGCTCATTTATTCATTCATATATTCATATATGGCATTCATTCATTTATTCATTCATTCATTCTTTCATTTCACTCCTTCATCTTTTAGCTTTTCCCCTTTTATTTAAAGTCTAAGCATTTTATTGTTAGCAAGTATTTTCCTTATTTTGCTTTTTCTTCCATCCCCGCCACCTTCACGTCTCCCCCTATCAACCCTATTCATCTTTATTTTATCTTAGTTGCCCTTTTTTCCTTCCATTTTTTCCGGGTTTTGTATTTGTTTTTGTGTTTAGGTAGCTTTTGTGTCGTGTAATCTATTTCAACATTTCGAAACAATGCAGAGACGACGAAGTATTCGAAAGCAATAACAACAAAAAGAACAACAACGGTGACAATAACTAAACTCTCGGGTAACAATGATGCAAAGCCGCTTACTTACATGTTGGTAGATAATAATGCATCATCCGTTTGTAAAAAAACGGTACAATTACCCCTCTCTTTCTCTCCATTTCAATCCGCCCGGCAAAAACAGACCTATTCCCCTCCCTACACGGTTATAAAAGAGTCGAGCTACTGAACTGCTAAATAGCTCTGTACTAGAATTCTTTTTTAAAAAATGTGTCCTATTTTTTGGTGTGTTTATAAATAAATACTAGTAGTTACACATAAAAAACTAGGCCTAGACTAACCGATTGAACAATAGATTTTATCAATTTTCCCTCTCGCTCTCCCGCTCTCACGCTTTGTTTTGTTCTAGCCTTTCCTCCAGATGCTTAACAATTTGTCAGATTCTTATTTACAGAGTTTAAAGAAAAATTAAGAGCGTTAGGTCCGGCCTGACGAATCTTATATACCCTACATCCGCTACATAAATGTATACCTTAATTCTAATAATCCGTCCACTGTACATGCTTGCCAAATTTCAAAAAGGTTACAAGATTGGTAGCTCTACCATCTCTGTCAGAACACACATTCTCGGGAGATAATTTCTTCTTGGATGTTTATTATAAAAAATTAGCTTTACAACTGCTCCAGATGCTAAGAAGCTAAATCGACTCAGGAGAAGATTTTGAGAAAGAATATGTATTCTGTTCTACAGCTGCCACGCCTGCTTTATTGCGTTACAAACGGAAGCAATGCTAATCTCAATAAGGATAGATTTTAATAATTACTGGCGGCCCACGCTCTTTTCAGATTACGTTTCCCTTTCGTAAAATTTTTGCAAACTAATTAGTAAATATTAAAAACGGAAGTCATGCAAGAAATTTTATGAAGATTTAAATGTGTTTTGGTAGACTTAAATTTTTGTAATTTCTTAAAAAATTTTATATTTTGTTTTATTTTTTTTTAATTTTGTAATTGGTGAAGTTTTAAGAACTAAATAATTGTGAAATTTTGAAAAATATTATTTATCTAAAATCACAAACAAATCAATATTCATCTGAATGAATTTGGAAACAATATTGTACAAATATTTAGTACATTTTAAATTGTGAGAATTGTACAATGATAAAAGAGATAGTAAAATTAAAATAAATATATCTTATAAATAATTTTGCGTCATTTCTTAATTTTACAGTATTGTACATGCAATCTTACAATTATTAAATTTTGCTAAAACAACTATGAAGGTTGCTTATGCTGACTTTAATTATTTTTCTACAGATTCAATAGTGGTTTTAGCAATTTTGTCTTATAATTTCAACTTATAGTTTTGATAATGACGGTGATCTTAAGCAGCAGTTAATTACCAATTAAAATTGGATTACGTAGAGGTTTTGCATTTATGTTTGCCATTTTCGTCGACGGTTATGAAAAATGACAGGTCAAAGTAATGACAGGTAATAATATTCACACTTGTAAGCATTCTGAAAAAATTAGAATATCTTTCTTTAATGATCTTACTGAACTGAAAAAATGTTTTTTTTATCTCAGGTATTTAAAGTATTTTAGAGAACACTATTTTTAATTATTTGTGTTTTAGTGAAAAAACCAAAAAAAAAAAAAAAATGACAGAAAAAATTGAAAAAACCAATTAGTAAAATGTTTTAGTAAGATTTGTTAGTTGTTTAGTAAAATTTTTCGTGAGTGAAAATGACAAAAGCAAAAATCAATTAGACATTTTAATATTTTTAGCTTAAATTCTCTTGTTCTTCTTTTTCGTTTTAGCAAGATGTTCATTGGCGGTTTGAGTTGGCAAACAAGTCCAGGTAAGAAAAATGTTTTTTAGTTATAAAGTGAAATTTCAAAAAAAAGAAATAAATAAATAAATAAATAAAGAAAAAAAGAAGAGAAATGAGGAGAAATAAACGATCATGTCTTACAAATTTGAAATACAAAATTTAAACGTCATAATAATTGATTTTAAACTGTTATGGCCGTCCACAAAAGTCTTACAACCTGATCGACATCGATACCGACGCTAGTGTGAATGAATGAAGTGTGTGGGAGTGAAGGACGGGGGACGTCATGTCGACGTCAATTGCACTAACTGTCCCCTCACGACTTTGTGGCGGCAATGTACATGCGACGTCATTATGTCTCAATATTGCAATGGCCGATGACGACCGCCAGAATGAGGTGTTAACGTTTTTATTATGGCTGATTTGTTAAATCGCCAACTTGTTAAATGCTCACGGAGAGAACAATTAGCGAGCAGCAACAACAATTAAGATAACAATAACAATAACGGCACTATTAACAACAACAAAAAACAACATCAATTCTCACACAAGCGAGTGCTTTCAATCAGCTGTAGCCGTTTTCTTGTTCTTGTGGCTGTTCCTGTGGTCGCTGATGTTGGTATTGATGTTCTTGTTGTTGTTGTCGCTGCTGCCCGAGTTGTTGTTGTTGTTGCTGTTGTACGAATAGTCTATTTAATTATGATATTTCTCGCAAACTGGCAATTTGTTTATATTTTCTTTCCTCTTAATTTTTCTTTTTAATTGAAACACTTTGTTTCGTTGTGCGAGTGAGTACCGGAGTAGACCGAAGTTGGTTGCTTTTTCCAAGATTTTCAGTTCTCACGTCTGTGAGTTTGCTGAATGATAAAAATATTCCAGAAAATAATACATGAGAAAGACAAATTGATGATGATGATTGTGGAATACACTGATGGAATATTACTGAATACGTTTAAGAGATATTCTGCATTAATAGAAATTTATGAAGATGTGAAAGATAATGTTGGAAATGTTTATATGAATGGAGTGGATAATTGAAAGAGATGGCAGTGATAATGATTATAACGATAGAAGTAATTATAAGAATATTTATTGTGACAATGATATTGACGAAGATTATTGAACGATAAATGCGAGCAACGGCAATATTGAGGTCGGCAACGAGAGGGATCGCGATGATAAATTTACAACAGTCCATGAAGAGTCTCCGACAATTGAATAAACAAATACGAAGCGAAATGAAAATACAGAGAAAAGAATATAGAAATAAATCAATTGAAATTGAAGAAAAAAAGTTCAACTGATTCTGATTTCAATCGAATCGAATCGAAACGGATCGAGTCACCACCGCGAAATGAAATTAATTGATATTGATCAAAATGAAAAAAGGAAAAAATTAGAGAGAAAAAAAAACACGAAAAAGAAAACAGATCGAAAACAAATTCATTGCAAAGATTTTTGTTGAACGAGCAGACGACCAAGCCAGAAAGGGCTGCGGAGCTGCGGAATGGATTTCATGCCAATTGATCAATTTTAAACAATTTAACAAAACACGGACCGACTGTGATGCTGACGACGGACTCCAATTGCACAAACAACAACAATTTCAGTTACCGAAATAAATTGTATAAATATTAACCAACTATATGTTTCGATCGTTTCAATTCGTTTCGTTTCGTTTCATTTGATTTCATTCGGTTCTGTATCGTCGTCCATTATCTGCGTTTCTGCGTTCATTGCCATTTCTTTCATCTTATTCGTATTAGTCACTTTTCTTTTGCCTATTTTTCTGTTCATCCCCTTTTCCGTCCGTACATCCGTCCTTCGAAATTTCTGCCCGTTTATACATTTCATCGACCAATTGCCAAACACACTTAAAATTTTAAATGCAAAAAGTACGTTTTTATTCTATAAAAAAAACATTTGGAGATACATTCGAGATGTATTCCGATGTATTCCGTGGAAGTATTTCGAAAATGCAATGAGCAATGAAAATTCGAGGATCTACATTTAATACGTCTAGACACAAATTTGTTTTGTACATGAATACTTAAGTTAGCTCATAGACATCACAGAGTCAAACACAGGCGTCATTAAGACAGACATCATAGATACAAATACTTTTAAAATTAAATCTGAAAATATTGATTTGAATTTGTTTCTGAGCATTTTAAGATTAATGACTAGAGAGATTAATGGAAAATTCTTGGATTTATTCAAAACTTAGAAGTAGTCTTTCAGGAAGAGGTGTCATTTAAAAGCGTCTATTGCGCCAATATAATTTGAAAATAAAATATGCAAATAATTTTCTTCTACCTTTTCGTTTGGTTCGTTCTTCGCTCGGTGTACACTGGCATAGACGGGGCCTGTGGGGAGAGCCCCCTTACGGGGGAAGTGTACGAGCTCCTGCTTTTCATATTCTCAGTCTTTGCTTCCTTCGTTTCATCCACACTTTTACTTCCTTCATCTCTTTCTGAATGTCTATTTTTTGTCATTGCCTTGTTTGTTGTTCTGTACTTAAAAGTAACGGAATCCATATTTTGGTTTCGATAACCGACAGAGGTCAGCGATCGGCAATTGAACGCGTTGTTTTCTGTTTCGACCAATGCGGTTTGGGTTGCCAATTGAGAAAGTCGGCAGTTTTCGGCAACGCGGAATTTGGAAGCAAACTTGTTTCATTCGGTGTGGATTAGCCTTGTTTTATTCAATAGGCTCTCTCACATGAATCGTACCAAGCTCTGTACTGGTAGGTCTCACAAGGACAGTGCGATACGGTTTTATAGGAGAGAATATAACGATTTATTTATATTATTTTCAGTGTGAAGGATTTATACGATTTAATACGAGTATCATCTTGCCTGGTCATCCCCCAAATAATCTACTGAATTGCTCTGTAAAATAGAATTCATTAAATAATTTTAATTGAGCATCTTTGAAGCCAATATTCAAAGGATAAAAAGGGGAAATTCGTATATTTTCTTCCTCTGTCTGTGATAGTTTAAAGAAGGCGTGACAGTTATGGAAAAGTGTGAATATTTTGGCTCAGAACCATCTCCTGAACCGAATTAGCTCTATCTGTCAGTCTGTCTGTCTACGCGTGTCTGTCTATTTGCCTATCTGAGTGTCTGTCTGTTTATATCTGCTAAAATCAGGATTGTAGGAGAACGAAACAAAATTAAAAATAAAGTAAAACTGAACGTAGTCCGCTTATCAGAACCATAATTGCAAAGATGACCGTTATTGTAAATTGATTGGTATTGGAAATGAATGAAATCGGTCTAGAGCAACCCATTACTTTTTACGGAATAGAATTGTGAAGCTTAATTTTTCAGCCTCTATTGAAATTTTTTAAACTGCAATAACACAAAAAATGGCCGTACCATTCCCATTGTTATGATACACCCTGCGTGAACTTTTTAAGAAAAGTTACGTTGGAAATGAATTAGTAGATCAAAATTAATCAAGAAAAGGGAACTGTAATATTAAAAGGGGCGTCTCACGTCTACTGGTTATTGGATTTAAACCTTCATTTAAATTACGGGTGTAGGGTATATGAACTTCGACCAGGCCAATGTTAGCGTTGGTATATGTTTCTTAATTATTCTACTAAATTTAATTTGTTTACATCATTTCATTGAATCTTCAAAATATTACTGTCAAGTATTATGTTTTATTTCTATTTAGGATTACTTTTTATTTCTGCTAAGTATTATTTTTTAGTTCTGTTAACCATTATTTTTTATTTCTGTTAAGCATAATTTTTTGTTTCTGCTAAGTATTATTTTTTATTTCCGTTAATTATTATTATATAAATTTAGCAGACGATTTTCTGCGTAATATCATTCGGTTAGTAACCATTCCATGATTTCATTGATTATCCATTAAACCATATCCTTCGTTATTTGCAGAGGTTAACCGTTATACAATTTTCACTGAACTATTACAATATACGCAGTTTTAATTTGTATTAATTGACGAAATTATTTTGTGAGACACTATTGAGCAATGAATCAATATTGTGGATAAGTAATTACCTTGTTTATCTCTTTATTCTTGCTTTCTGATTTATTTTATTTTGTCTGGACAAATATTTTCTTTTTTAATTTATTAAAATTGAAATGAAGTCAAAATCAAAGAGAAATCAAAAACAAATTAAATCGTCGTTCTTTTTATTTAAATATTTTTATGTTTTCCTGAAAGAATAGATCTCTCCATCTCATTCCGTTTGCAAATATTTCAGAAAATGCTTTTAATAACTAAAGTGTAATAATCATAACCGCCATAATAATAATGAAACTAACGCGATTATATTTATTTGGATGGTGGATTGTGAGACCATAAAATGTGAACTTTGCCGTAATGGGTCCTGACGTCACGTTGTAATGTGTTTTTTGTTGCAAACATCTGGCTCCACCTTTTTGCAAAGTGGCCAAAATACTGTCAGCCGGTATATCATTCGAGATAAATTTTATATAGTTTTTGATTGTTTGTTTGTTGTTTACTTTTTTGTTGTTATTGTTTTCTTAGTGTTTTGTACTTGTGCCAAAAATAATTGTGTATAACTGCTAGATGTTCGCTTTCATTCTAATCCAATCGTTCCTTCGTTTATTTCCTTTACAACCAGATATCAAATTTGATGGTATAGAACTTGTATCTGTTGGATATGCATGTATAAATGTATTATACGAAGCAATTTCTCGTGTAAAATCCATGAAGAATTCTTTAATAACGTGCAAGAAAATTATGTGAAATTATATAAATATGAAAAGTAATAATAAGGTGATTTGAGCTCGTACGGAAGGTTTGTTAATCAAAATCATAAATTTGCGTTAACAATATTCGAATAATACGTCACTATCTCAATATGATAGCTCATAAGATGTTAAGGGTACGTGCTCATTGCTTTAATTGGTCTAAGTTGGCTTCTGCGTTGTTTCGATTTTAACTTGAGCTAAATTAATGTGTTGCTTTACTTCGATTCTGCCTTCCTTCTTCATTTCCTTTCTTGATGTGACCTAATGTAACCTCGTTCTTCGTCGTCTTCCATCCTCTACTTGTTTTTGTTATCTATCTATCACCATCTTCTACTTCATGTCGTATACATCGAAGACACATATATTTCGCATAGTTTCCTTGGATTTTAGTTCGTTGAAAGTCTTTAACCAGGTCTCTAAACATTGCAACTGTCGCAAACGTGCCGTATGTCATTGCACTTCAACACGACACGCCGCATACTCGAAAACTGCTGACTGTTGTTGGCGTTCTTATCTGAATAATACCTTGTACTCAGCTCGGCACACCCTTCAAGTTGCGGACCTGCAATTTTTGTGGTTACCCGAAGCCTATTTTTACTCAGACATACTGCATTCATTCATTTATTTATTCACTGCGTTTACTACAAAAAACAGTAAATATGCAGTAATAAACCTGCACACGTGGTGACATATATGCATATACATAATACATACGTGTATGTATATTGGTTATATAATAATTATTTTGTAACCAGTTTAAATTAATTTATTTTGATTAAGATTTTCCTGCCAATAACCAAAATCCTCTTCATTTTGTTTGCCTCAATAAATCTTGCCACATTATGTTGCCGCAATCTCTCTGAAACTTTTTTTGAAAATTATTTTTTTGTAAAAAATTCACTTTTTTCTCGATTTTTAGTCAGAGGAGTTTTTAGTATCAAATTTATTTAGAAAATTTCATCTCCAGAATCCAAATAGTTAAGAGGTCAACGGTTCCATTTAGTCCCTCGAAAATGAATCATCGGTTACGAAGACTTTCTCAGTTAACAAATAAAGCAAAAGACATAACAATATTCACAAATATAAATTAGTTTATTAGACTTATTAGATATTGTTCGTTCTATGAAATATATTTTTCAAACAATTAATATTTAAATAATATTAAAAAAGGTTACAAATAAAATACGAAATTTCATTCGGTCTAAAGAAAATTGAAAAGCATGTGTATTTATGTATACTTGTGAAAATTTTTTATATGATTTTTTTTAATTTACTTATTTTTTCTATAGTTTAGTGTCATGAATAATTTTAGACTCCACTTCGAATTCGATATCGACTTCTTTCAAAACATTTGGCATTTTTCAACTGTCATCTACGCACATCATCAGTCACTAAACGATAAATCGATAGAAAAAGATACAGGCGGAACATCTATAAATATCTATATTTAAAAAGCTAGCCTATTTCATTCTTTAATCTCTTCCTCCATCCTTCCTTTCTCGGAAAAAAAGGTTTATACTACAAATTATAATCAGTCTTTAAGAATATTTTTCATAAAATATGGTAAAAGTGTATTCACCACTTGATAGGACAAGTGTCATTGATGATAGTATTGACATTGTATAGTATTGATGATAATATTGATGACATTCTATTGATACCAAGAAAAAGAATTTATATAAATTAAGGACCATTTTTAGAATTGTGGTTGGTACTCCTCAAAATCTCTTAAAATACTTTTATGAAATGATACGAAACCAACGCGTTCTTTCAAATTGAAAACGGTTTCGAATAGGATCGTCTCAATATTTTATATTAGACACAAATGAATCAACACGGTCACAGATCGATGTGTTACTCCGTTTGACGAAGTTCGAAGCGTTGATCGTTTGGCACAAACACATATACTCACATGAAGTTCATATATTATGTAAGCAGGCTTCGTTTCCAATCGACTATTACTTTTTTTAAATCTAGAGAAAATATACAGGACGAAGTAGAAGAAACATGAAAAAGGGAAAATTATTATCGTGGCATGTCATGGGGTGTTGGAGTCAATGATGGGAGCGTTTGCAATTTGAGATTTTTATGATTGTGACTCTAAGTCGCAAATCGATTTCCTTCCTCTGCTAATTTTATTATCTTCTATTTTCTCACTTCTCCGTCATTCATCAATCCTTTCGTCGATCCATCCATTCGTTCAGGTACATCTCCACTCGGCAGTTCATCAATTCGCCAAAGGTACAAATAGTTATTGCAGTTTGACGTAGACGTCGTGCTATGAAAATTATGCATACACCCACACACCCTCACCACCCACACACATACTTTGAGAAATGCACCTACATACATCTAAATCCGTCTGTAATTTGCACAGACGTTTGTTTGCCGGTCTGTATGTTTATCTCTTTCTCCCTTTCCCTCTCTTTCTGTGTTTCTCTCTCTCACCCTTTATCTTTCTTTCTGTGTCTGCCTGTTTGTCTGTTTGGGTTTGGAAGCTTCAAGCTGCAAGCTTCCGGTGCGCTTCTATTTCCTGATTAATTTTAGCGAACTGTTTACAATTTTACTGAATTTAACCACCCCTTCTTCTCCCTTGCAGCTTTCTCGCCAATCACCTTTCTCGGCTCATTCTCCACGTCTCCAAAACTGTTTTCATTATAACTTGAATTACGTTGACGAAATTTTTTCCGTATCGTAACATCATTTCATTTCACCTTCTTTCTGTCCATCGTCTGGCGCGCTCCTCCTTATCGACGCCTAATTAAATTTGAAGGTTTCGGGGTAGCAGGGGAGCAGCGTTGGTATTTTCAAATTGAATTTTCTTATCCCGGCAGAGTCAAAGTTGTTCAGTCGAGAGACCTGGGAGAGAGAAATATAGAATGAGAGATTATAAACGACAATTTAAATGACTTCTACAAACACGTGAACGATGATGTTTCTTCAACGCTTGAGTCCTAAAGTCGAATTTTAAAGACTCTTAAGTAACTTGCTCCGAAATTGAATGAAAAATGTATGCGAAGGAAAATTGGGAGGATCTACTTACTCGTGTGGAATCGATTTTGGGGGAGTAATTGAGGGAGACTAAAAATAATCAATTTTTCAATAAGAAGTGTCATTTCAAATTTAGAATAATTCTGAAACGATCGAATCTTAATTGCCATTGTTGTGTCAGTTGCTAAAAAATAGACTTAATAAAGTCTTGGAGTGCTCAGTAAAGACTAAAAGCTATCCGTTTTTGAATCTTAACACCTTACGATACGATCGTAAATAATGTCCTCGACTTGTCGTTATGCAGACGTTTACAAAACTTAAAACCTAATGCCCCACTGCCGCACATTCTCGTGTTGAAAGCACACGCTTTGAACTCCTGAAGTCAAGATAATGCCAGAGAAAAAACGCAGATACTTAATCCCGTTGTTAGGTTTGAAACATGTATGGATGGCTGATTCGTTCTTTAATTTTGAAGCCGTCGAAAACTTTTAAAAGCAGTTTTTCCAATTTTAAAAATTCGACGAGAATTTGGCATTAGCGCTAATATTGTAATCATTATCATTAAACATAATATATTGTATTTTTTATGTCATCAATTTGTGGTTTAGGGAAACAAAAATCTATTTTCAGGAGTACAAGATAATTAGCCCACAATTGACAAAATTACCCCCAAGAAAAAGTCAAAGAGTTCGTGGTATAATCTTTGCAACGAACTGCGATTAGAGCAGAGGAAGAAGAAGAAGGAGAAGACGCCGAAGAGAAGAAAAGGAAGAAGAAGAAGAAAGAGAAGTAGCAACAAGAGCAGTAGTATGTTCCTTTGAATAGATGAAGTGGAATGAGTTTGATGAATAATGATTCTTTATACGCTTTTGTACGTTTTCTTGTTCCTATTTTAATTTCTTTCTTGCTTCGCACTCTATGCTCTGAGAGTTCATTGAATAGAGGCTTGTTTAGTTAATAGTGAATCAAAGTAAAAATCGGGGACATCAATTCACTTGGAACAGACGCATACTTGTACTCGTATTCATCGTCATCGTCGCACAGTGGCCTAGTGGAGGCTTTTCATACAGTTTTCTAAAATATACCCTCAAACCCTCAAACTCATAAAAACTCTCAACATAAAAAATAGAATCTCGAGAAGCCGTAGTTTTGTCACAAAAAGTTATCAAAAATTTGATGAATTTATTTGAAATCTAGCCGTTTGTTAAAAATGTTCGAATATTACCAACAAATCGATGTCAGTTTACGGGGATACGTCAATATTTCTGTGGAAATCACAAAATAGCGTTCCTAAAATTCTCCACTCATTCATTCCAAATTTACAAGTTTTTGATCGATGGATTTTATTCTTGAGCCACTGTGCGCGCTTGTTTCTCAAAAGAACTTAAACCACTCGTACGCTGACAACGCTGCATCAGCATAATCATCACAAGAAGTGCCCGTTTTACTCATTATCGCCATACTTTAGTCAATCAGTCAATCAGTTATTCAGATTCTTTGGGAAATGACCAAACTAAAGCAAGCCGCAGAAATCGTTCAAAAGTAGCGAGTAAGACATGGGGGTGGGAACAAGAGCGAGTTGGTAAGAGGTTAAGGATTAAGTAGAGAATGAAAACTGTGTTAATCGGCGATAGATACGAATAGAAATGTGACTGTGTGACATTTCAATTGCAGCAGATGTTGTCACCTGAGCGGCTTTACTTGTCAGATCACTAGACGCTCCGACTATTACATGCTATTACACGGCCATTTTATATTAAGATTGCTCCATTTTTTGGGGATAAATCATTTCCAATAACGATTATTTCCGATTGATGATTTACGGACTTAGAAAATCCGAAAAAGCCGAAATATAATTCACAGATTTTCGATTGTTCAATACGAATTTTGTAAAAGTTATTACAGTTTAAGCCAAGCAGCGTAAGAATAGCGCTTAAAACTTCGTAATGGAACAATAAACTGTTTCCGTCGTTTATAAAATTTAAGGGAAGGTTGATGACGATAGAGCTGTTTGTGTCCGCTTGCAAGTAAGGCGAGCAATAATTAATAAGAATTAAATATGTTGGTGGTTTATTAAAAGGGTTGAGAAAATATGGTACACTTATTTTTTTAATGTTTTCATTCCTTTCTATTCTTGTTTGAACGTTCTTAAAATAAAGACAATTTTTATCAGAAATATTTTAATTTTGTCAACAATTTCAATTAATTTCTAGCATTGACAGATTTGAAAAAACAACAACGCTGCAGCTTATGAGCAGGTGGTTTAAATATGTGTAAACGCAGTTAATCCTTTGCCCCAATTTTCCTCATCGGGAATGGAATGTTTCCATCTCCAGCATTTAAATTTTGGCATTCGTTTACTCCAATTAGCCCTTCGGCGGCGAACGATAATGACGACGATGATGGACGATGATAACCAAGAATATTGTGCCGTGTATACGTGCTCGTATCGTTCGCTTCTTTTGCTCACTTTAAAAAGCCTCAAGAGGTATTCGTTTGTTATGGCGCTTAGGGGGGCAAAACGAAATTATGGCGATTTGGGTTGAAATAAACGTTGCCAAAAAACTAAAATAGTTCGCTTTGCAAACAGCTGCTGCTGCTGCTTTTGTTATTGCTGTTGTTGGTGCTGTTGCGTCATTCGACATTGCCTGGCGGAAACTGCAGAAATCGTTGTAAGGAAAGGATAAAGGAAGAAGCGAAAATATGAAGAGGCTATAAAGGGAATTCCCTTTTGTCACTGTTGCTGTGATTGTTAGTGTTGTTGTTGTTATTGCTATTTAGGAACGACCAACATATGGCAGGAAGTATTACTTGTTCATCGTAGTTCAATTTATAGACTAGTTTTTGGCAACGGAAGGATATATGAATCCTTTTTCTTTTGTTATTACTGTAAAAAAAGAGACAGACATATTGCGCAGACACGCACACAAGCAAACACACATGTAAAAGCAGAAATTATTTTCAAATTTCAAAAGGAATTACAGGCGGCCACACGTCATCCTTGTAGCTGTTGATACTGCTGTTGATACCGCTTTTGCTATTGTTGTTGTTGTTGTAGTAGCAGTAGTAGTAGTATTAGTTGTTGTTGTTGTTGTTGTTGTTGCTGTTGTTGTTGCTGGTTATTATTGCTATTGCTGGTGTTGCTCCTTTTGGCAGTAGTTTCTGTTATTTTATGACCGAATTAGCGCCAACTTTAGTTAAATTTAGTTAGATTAATACTAAAGCGTACAACAACAACAACAACAACAATTCAAATGGACATAATATGAAACTAGAATTATGTGTGTAATGAGTGTTGTTTAAAAGTTCATTTAATCAGATTAATTTAATAAAAAAGGACGAGAAAAAATATAATGAATCTGGGGAAGCAGGAGGAGTTCAAAAATGAAACCGTTCATAATGTTTTGGTATCCGGGGCAGCTCGCTCTGTCTGCGTATTCGGCACACTTTTGATGTAAAGAAAAGTCGCTACTTTTGACACTTTTCAATTAGATTTTCCTCACCTTTATTTTGTTAGAATATTTTCGTTTGTTTTGTTCGTTTCGGGCTTGAAATGTGTGAAAACAAGATTAATTCAAGGTGACACACACATACACACACATACACATATGTACACACAGACACATACATACACATACAAATCTCCAAGAACACTTACTTTCCCCATAGACATTCATTCATTCTTTATCTTTCGGCATCTTCCATCATCATGATGTTCAAATCACCCGTCGCGACGTGATGTGACGTAATGTAGGAAACAAAACGAAGACAAAACGAAAACAATAATACATAACATGTGTTGATCTTATTCATACTTTCTTTGTTCGTTTGTTCTTCAAAATTATAGTTCATCGTTCCAGTAGCCCTTCTAGTTTCATACCGCGGAAAACGGTTATAGTGTTCCTTGGAGAGTTAGGGAGGGGGCGGCCGGAGGATGAGGTTGTAAAGTGGCGATGCACCTCTGCTGGAAGTTAAACATTGCACTCACTCTACCTTCCCATCAGGCAGTTGATAAAACCATCAGTCCGAGACGATGACTATTACGTTGTTGGTTGCATCTTTATCGCACATGAAGGCTGGATAGATTTTGTATTTCTTTTCCTTAAGCACCATTCTCATCGAAAGCAGCAACGGCGACAGCAACAACAACGACGTTAGTGTTAACGACAAGTACAGACCGTTCGCAATGGTTTATTTCAGTTGAGACTTATAAAACACCCTGTATCTTGCATCTGTCGGGATAGTGATCAAAGTGGGAGGGTGAGGACCATTTACACCTTCTCTTTGTCAACAAATAAGTTTAAATAAAAATGGTTCCCGCGGGTAGTTTCTCTTAATTGTATGAATTTTTATTATTTGGGAAATATAACTCCATCTAAATGTCTGCTTTTCTGGCGGAAATCTATAGAAACCTTTCTTTAATCAATTTAGCCTCTCAGTGTTGAAATATCGGAACTATGGCGAGAGGGTGGTTTATTAAAGATTTAGGCGTGTTAGTGATTTGAGATTGGGGATATCAGATTAGTCGAGTCGAGAATATTTATATTAGAGTCGTAATGTTTGTTCACTATTCCATGATTGTGATTTTAATCAACGAAATTGTGTCACAAAAGCGCTCACCACTTCGAGTGTAGGGTGTAGAAATAGAAATGTAAAAAACTACAACAATAACAATTAATTTCATTTCATTGTTTAGAAAAAATGCCGGTGAAGCTCTAAGATGCCTCCGAAGCCGCTATTGCTGCCACGAAAAAATCTATAAGGCTTCACTAAGTCGCCGATTTTGTTGGTGTAATTTATTATTGTTTTTGTTATCATTGTTACCGTTAATGTCATTTTATCTTCTTTGCATTTTGCTTTAAAACACTAATGTGTGTCTGTCTAGCCGGCCAGTGCACGGTGCATGAGACCGATGTTGGTGTTGGTGCCTACGCGCCTGACACTTGTGGTAACATTCACAACCTACCTCAATGCAAAACGTGTTGTCGTCCGGACGCCCGGAATACGAAGACTACTGAAATCCATCAAGTCACTTCGTACAACAATAACAAAAAGAAGATTCGGCGGGGGAGCTTTAGCGTTGTTGTTGAGGATTCGTTTGTATTGATGGGAAGAATTAAATTGAGTATACGATATATCACGTCCGGCTCCATTGTTTACGATTGTGTATGTGTGCAGGCAAGAGTGCATGTGTGTGTGTTCGTCGTTCTGCAGACGACCTTTGTAAAAATTCCGAACACCTCTCCCGTTCATGACTCTCTCCCGATTCATTCCTCTCTCAATGAAATCATTTCTTTGTCTCTTCTTCTCCCGCTCTCTATCGTCCTTCACCACCATTCACCGTTATGTGTGTGACAATAACTTCTGTCGTTTTCCAGCCTCGTCGTCTGGTTCAAACGAACAAACAAACAAACAAACCAACAAAGAAATAGCTTTCTAGTCTTCGCAGGCTTTTTCTATTGTCTTTAACTATTGCTTCATGTTAGATGCATACGCTGCTGTTGTTGTTGCTTTGTTGTTGTCATTGTCGGTATTTTTGTTGGAGTTAATGTTGCCTTACTTGCCATTATTATTATCGTTGTTGTTGTTGTTGCAAATGCTCCATTGTTACCATTGCTGCGCGCTGCTGTTTTCGCTTCCGCAATAGCACTAAATTTACAACAATCTTCCGGTGCTGCAGGCCCTTGCATAACAACAACAACAACAGCACTTAAGCATCAAGAATTTTGAAATGTCTGGAATATGAGTGTGCGCGCGCGTGTATGTAGGTGTGTGTGTGGGTGTGTGAGGGTGTTTGTTGGGGTTCAAGGTACAAAATAATGCAACGATTTTTTTGTTCGTAAAGCGCGCTTTACCGTTGCCGCCGTGCCATCGCCACTGCACGTCCTAAAGAAACGATGACGATTCAAGTTTCGATTCAATTCGAATTTTATCAGCGGCGACCGGCTGATGGCTTCGTTTAGGCCTTCACATCGACATGCACCCACCAAAGCAACGCCAACAACACCAACACCAACAAAATTGAATCGATTGAGCTGCATTCGTAGTATTATGCAAGCAAGGCAGAGCTGCTCAGCGCAGTTCAGTGAGCCTACTTGCAAATAGAAAAAAGTAAAAGAATGTCGAAAAAGAGAATAATATATCGTTGTGGTATACCATCGTACGCTATGTTGCATCATAACAGAGAAAAAAATTATTACTATTTAACTGCTTTTTGTTCGTTTCTTTTTGGGGTTAATTCTGTTCGTCCCTTCCGTTTGAACGTTTTTCATTGCAACACCCATCGAGGCATCGACGTGTACATTCACCAGACACAGACGACGGTGATGATTACAACAAGGACGATACAGCTACTCATTGGTTTTTTGACCTATACCCAGTCGCAACTGTAACACTCCGTCTCGTTGTCTTGCTCAATAGGATGACCTGACGCGTATTGTTTTGTTGGCGAAAAGTCAAACAGAGTTGTTGTTCCGCGAAAATGGGTCAACTAAATGCAGTGGAAATTCCAGACAATACCTGAAAAGGGGTTGCACTATCTGCCGGTGCATTCGGTCAATGAGCTTAAGTGGAGGAACCGAGTGGGAAGTACCGGGTGGGGTTGAAATATGCCGCTAAAATGTTATTGATTAAGAGTGTTAGGTGATAGAGATGAGGAAGAGAGGGAGAGATAATGAAAGACATGCAATTTGGCCGGAAATGGATGAACCCTTCAAAGGCAAGGAAACTTTTGTCTGCTAAAATTTTTGGTGACTTACAAATGCTTTTATCAATTTATTCCCATCGCTATCGTTTAATCCATTATACGATTTAACATTTATTTTTTTCGGTTGCTTTTTATTTTTTGTGAGTTTTCATCATTCATCACATTTTTGTTATTCTTGTTTTTTGTTAGAATTGCCGTTGTTGTTTTGAAAAATGTCTACTTCCGGCGGCCTACTGTTAATTTTCCTCCAATCTCTCTCTTCCTCTTTCTTTTCTCTCATACGTGCATATTTTATCATTGTTTTTGTTTACTTCCTAAAATATGCACGCAATTCGTGGCCTGGTTCCGCAATAAAATTTCGTTTGTTTCGTCCTCGTTCGTTCGTTTGTTCGTTTGCATTACTCGCATTCAACGAACGAACGAACGAATGAACAAATTCTGATTTTGTTCCGATTCCGCTGCCATTGTTTTCCTTTGTTGCAGTTGTCACTGCTTTGTTGTTGCTATTGCTGTTATTGTTGTTATTGTTGTCATTCTTGTTGTTGTTTGTTACTGGGTTATGCATGCAGCCGGCTCGACACATAAAAAATATCTCTACTCTACCCCTGCGTTACGAAGTATTTCATACTGATTAAAATTTAATGTTGAAAACAGTGTTCCAGCACGTGACAATAGTAATTCCAGAGATTCCCTTTCTCTCGCTATCTCTCTGTCTATCTCTCTTTCTTGTTTCTCTTTTACGCTGTCATGGAAAATAGATTTCTCTTAAAAGGCTTTGCATGCTCTTGAAAGTCGATTCGACTGAGGAAAACAAAATTTCAGATCTCTGTGGATAAGATTGTAAAAGAGAAAGAGAGAAAAAGGTGAATATTAATGAGAGTTATTGAAGAGAGCATTAATGGCAAGAGAATCATAGAGTAAAAGCTTCTTGTCTCATCTGCACAATTTTATTATAGCTTTTCATTCATAAAATCCTCATTGCATGAATGGCATGATATGTCGTTAGAGTAAAACTAGATGGCGCTTTATCTACCTCAAAGCTTTTCTTTACTTAAAATAATGTAACATTTTTCATATCGTGAAAAACAATGAGAGAGTCGAGAAGAGATAAAAAGGACAAGCCATACCTGCTCTCCTTAATTAAACCTCATATGTCTCGGGAAAACAGAAATTTATTTAAATATCGATAAGGTTTTTAACTGTGTTGGCTAGAAACAATTCTATGTTCAAAGAAACGTCATGCCAGATTAAAATTACTTTCATAAGTTTTATTTAATTCTTGAGATTTCTGGTAGGGTTGTTTTCCGTTTGATAGCGTTCCTTGTTCACATACCCGGTTCAGTCATCCTAAAATCGGTCCAATCCTTAAATAATTATTTAGTAATCTTTTAATTGGTGCGAGTAATATATTTCAAGCGATCCCCTTATTTTGGGAGCAAATTAATATGTTCCAAAGCAAATTCCAAGCAAAGTAAATTAATATATTCGACATTTTCATGAAAAGTTATCACTCCAATAAGATCGTAAAAAATCTCCGGCATATCCTTGTGCTCCTGATTTTGATTTTCGTTATCGAAACTGCATTACTGCAAATACAATTAGTCGCTTGCCCACAATTTCAGATTAATCGATTAATTAAATTTTGGCTGTAGTATATCTTTCTGGAAAGACTGAGCTCAAAAGCACCTCTCATATAAATATATGAGAGGAATATTCTTCTTCACTCCGAATTTATTTAACGAATTTTTAGAAAAATTGCGCATTTCTTGGAATTTCAGGTTTCCGGAAAACCATATCGCACACCATGGAATCCTGTCTAACCACTTTCAATTATCTTCGCGTGGTTCAATGTTTTTGTTACTAAATAGCATTTCGAACCTCTTCGGTTAAAACTTATTCATCTGAGGATTTCATGCACGATCTGCGGCGTCTTGTCGTCTTGATTGAAAAAATGTAATTTATCCTAAGATTTTTTTCTGGCAGAGCAAAACGTCTTTTTCTCAAATCTTGTGATTTAAAAAATACTTTGTCTCGATATCGAGTATTCACCTCGACTCGACAAAAGTCTTAAAAAGACTTAAAAAGCTTTACTTATTTTTAAGAAATATATTTATTTTTGTTTTTTTTCAAATTTTTTTTTTTGGTTTTTATCTTTTTCAATTCATAACTTCAATAAATAATTCTACCCCTTCTTGATAATTTTTATTCGGTCATGAAACTTCTGCTAGATATTTCCTTTCTTCTCTTTCCTTCTTCTTTATCTTCGTCCTATTTTTTCTTCTCTACAAATGATAATGCTAGCAAAAACTATTATCCTGCGATTCCAATATACTCGTACATATGTCCTTCTATATATGTTTGTATATAATTTTATGACAGAGGAGGCCGGCAATCTGTCAAACTTGGTTATCGCCAGCAGATTTCGTATCTCCTCTTCTTTTTCTCCTTGTTTTTTTGTTGGTAATTTTTGAAGTAAATTGAGTTCAGCTCTAATCCTGGCATGAAAGTATTACTCGCCGAAACAAATGACGTTCGAGCGAGTATCTTGAATGTGCCAAAGAGTTGACTTTTGCGTTTTTTTTTGGAAGGTCCGCCCATAAATATTGCCCATTTTTTGGAAACTAAAATGAAATTGCTAACGTTTTTAGTCCTTTGGGAGATGTTTTGGCTGAATGGATAAATGTTATAACGATCATAAAGATAATGATGGGGAAAATATCGATGATTATGATTATCTAATGATGATCAGATTATGATAATGATGATGCGGGTGGTGATAATGGCAATGCTATAAATAATAGCTCTCTCGTTGGATAACGGTGAAGGTAATAGAAGCAATAACGGTAACGCCAATAGTGGTTGCACCGGCATCAACGACGGCATACATTCCTCGCAATTTTGGCTGCGGTTCAATCGACATGTCATTATTTGCTGGGCCACGCAAAAGTAAAAACTTATTACGTTTGCAAGGGATGGGTGACATGCCGTCGTTGAGCAGGCTGAAGATGACGGACTACGGTGTGGCCGACTGTGAAAAAGATTAAAAAAAAGCCGAACCAAAATAATCATACAATACGTTTGATATCAAAACTTTATCTCTTTTTATGCGTCTTACATTTACACGTTTAGTCGATTCGGTCTGTCGTTCGGCTCGTACGTTTTTTGATTTACTCGTCTATCGGTCTTTCGACCTATTTGTTTGCCAATCTATTTTACTGTTGGTTTTTTCATCCGTTTTGACTTCATCCTTTTCGACGTTTGCATTTTTTATTGTCCGTTCATTTGTTTGTCTGTCCATCTGTCTCTGTTTTACCGCATATCTCTCTCTTTTTTTCCTCGATCTGCCTTTTCTCATCGTCTGCCTCTTCGAATGCGTCAGTATGCTTGTTTTGCCATCGGTACATCGGTCCTCTGGGAGTCATTTAGAGCGAGTGTGCTTGAAGCGGGCGGATATTTTAGTTGGCTAAATTTTTATGAAGTGGCTCCAGCCTTCCGAGACATCAGCGGCATAAAATAGTCACTTTTTTAAAACGAGATCGAGATCGTATTGATGTTTGCTTTTTGAAATTTTCAGTTTTTATTTGCTTGAATACATTCCGTTAACTTATGTTCTGCTTCGCCAATTTTAATTTTGATACCCTACTCCCGAAGGGTTTTAGGACAATCACTTACTTCTACCCTAGATAACGCATTAAAGGAGCCGTGGTATAGAAAAGTCTGTCCCTATGATTATCTGTCTGTCCGTCGATGTCTGTCTGTCTGTCTGTTTAAGCCATAAATTGATATTGTGGTTGTAGGGTACATAAGATACGATCAGGTCGGTGCTTTCTTACTTCTTTTATATTTGAATTATACTGTTGTTTGTAACGCATTAAGAGGGGCGTGGCAGAAATAGAAAAATATTTATAAATATAATGATTTTTACCTCTAATTTATTTTAGTGTCGTTCGTCCGTCCCTACGCCTAACTGTTTGTCTGTCCATATCGAATTCAGAGAGAAAAAATTAAGGCATTACGGTCAAATATTTAACAAAAAGACTCGTAGGCTGCTTGACACTGAAAATGGGGAGAATCGAGTCAGTGCTGCCACCACGTTTTAAGCGAATTAAGTTTAAATCTCTTACGGCGAATTTTATTTTGTTTTTTACACAATTTTAGCACAATTTTATTATTTTTTTCTTTTTTTTATTAAAAATATTCTTAAAAACAGACGTTTCCCGCTTATTGGCAGTCGAGATCATGATTATGGGAGAACAGGTAGAAGACCTTTACCACTTTCTCGCGTTGAGGCGAGAACCCTTCTAACAGCTCAGGGTTGTTGTTGTTTCAGGTTCGAATTGCTGTTTCCTCATTTTGGAAGAAATTTAAATTCCCTTATTGTTATTGTTATTGTTGTTATTGTTATTTAATTTTCTTCGCTTTTACGACGAGAAAGTTAGTTTTGGTTTATGTCCTTTGCATGAGCCGCGCGGCGTGTAAAACAAAAATCGTTATTTTTGTTTTAATATTGCGTGTAAAGACAGAACATAATGAGATGTTCACTTTGCATAAAATTCTGAGAGGGCCAAAAGGATGTTGGGTGCTTTCTTATCCAGCGAATGGTTTAAACGATTTAAAAGACTTTGACGCTGGGTTTGCCTGGTGGCAACCTAAGATTTCCGCTTCCTACATCCGCCGTAAGGGAGTGCTATACGGGTTAGGGGAGTGCGTTGGTAAATTACTTAATGATTTCTTTCCCCAGCCGAGACCGAAAAGGTTATAATGATCACAATGATGATTATGGTGTAGGTGATGATGATCACGTAAACTCAGGAAGTTGCAGTTTGAACACAAAGTACTGTGGTCACATTATGCATCAGAGTAAATATAAGGGAGAGAAAGAGAGAGAGAATGGGAGTAAGAGAGAGAGGACATATGCGTGCACAATCCTACTAAGTTTCTTGTATGGTATTTTGTCCAAAATTTGAACAAACGGCAAATGCGATGACTAAGAAGTGTATCCTTGTAAAGGACGTTTACCGCGATTATTTTTTAGAAGTGTCGTTTTAAAAATGCATGTGTGTATGTAAGTGGAACATGAGCCTATGCAAATGATTGCAGGGTAAATAAAACAACGTTGTGATAAAACAACAAAATTTTTTCTTTTTATCTTTTTTCCGCTCATTTTTTTGTTTAACCAAAAGTATTTATCTTAAGGTCATGATTTATCATTTAGCCTGATTTTGTTTGAATAAACTCGCTTAATTTTACCGGGCGCTGGTTTCGCTTAGGTTCCCCCTTCCCCTCTCTTTTCATTCGTAATTATTTGATATTTTACTAACAGACGATTTAGTTCGCTTTATTCAAAAGTTTTCATTTTAACGATATCGACCATAAATAAGGACCAACCCCCGCCCTCTCAATCCATCATCGCAGAAGGAGCAACTGGCCCCTTCACTGCCGTCATTACCACTCTCTGTCTCCTCGACCATTCTGTTTTTTTGTGTTATTACTCTTCCTGTCCTTTTACCTCTTTTATTTCTATCTCCCGCTTCTCCACCTCATCTTTCTCTTCGTATTCTTCCCGTTTTCTTCTTCTTCCTAGGCATTATGTCGATGGCTTTCAAATTGTTTATATTCAGATTATAAATAATAAGAATATTCAGACGAATAAGCACCATCAGAGCAGAGAAATATCGAAAGCCGTCAAGCAGCTCGCGAGGGGGTAGACGACGTTGTTGGAAATTGCAATAAAACCAAACACGACAAAACCATCGCTTGCAACATTGTTGC
The DNA here is from genome assembly GCA_963966595.1 of Physocephala rufipes. Lineage (NCBI taxonomy): Eukaryota > Metazoa > Arthropoda > Insecta > Diptera > Conopidae > Physocephala > Physocephala rufipes. The sequence goes on along the minus strand of OZ016503.1, from coordinate 40,450,119 downwards.
ATTCGTTTCAATGAATTCGAAGGGATTCGAAGGAAAAATTGTTCACTTTTCTTTGTTTGTTGAGCGATGCTATTGAGGGAGGGATTCCATTGCGGTAGGAGGCGCTTAGGTGAAGATGGAGGAAAAGAAGAAGTGATTTTAGTCGATTTTAGTCTTAGCCATAAAGTGAACGTAAAGAATTTGTCGTCGCTTCGTAAAGAAAAACTACAAAAAGAAAAACGAGAAGATTTGGTTAAATCGGTGAGAAAAAGAGAAGGATGATTAGAGTTGTAAATGGATGAGAGGTGGTGGGGAAAGAAGAAGGCGTTCGTGTTGGGAATTTTGTAATATTTACGCCATCAAAACGCCGAATTGCTGTTGCTGCTGCTGCTACTGCCATTATTATTGCTATTCAATTCACTTTGAGTTTCATCATACGTTTTTTGTTAACATTGTATCGAGCATCAGTTTTTGCATCACTACCAAAGTTTTCATTCTTCGTCCGCCTTCATCCAACATTGCTGTTGGTTGTTGGTTGATAATCTATAGAAACTTGCGTACAATCAACACCATCATCATCAACATCATCCTCATCATCATCGTGAGAGGAAAGTATTATCATCATCAGTAAGTCTTCATCATCGTCACCCAAGAAGGAAAACTTTCTTTTAGTTGGTCTTAACTGCACCGCGCACCGCAATAACAAATACGTTTTTGTTATAGGAAATATTCTAAAAATTGTTTCGAAAACTCCGACATTATTATCATTTTGATTTATTTATTTATTTATTTATTTATTTACAAGAAATTTGTTTTGTCTTGCATGCAATTCACAAAAAAATTTAAAAATTCCTAAGTAAAAGAAAAAGTGGAAGAAGTGGAAGTGGGTAACATAAAGCTCTTCCCATTAAATAAAAGTCAACCTTGATTTATATAAAAAAATCATTATGAAAGAAATACTTCCTAATTACTTTAAATTACGTGAATTGGAAAGACAAACGCATAGGGACGAATAGGGTCTAAATTGAATCAGAGTCTAATTCTGAGCCAGAATATATATCTTCTCCTATTATATAGCATAGGAATATATATCTTTGTCTCGTTATCCGATGTGTCCTTGGTAAAGCACTCCTTGAGTGTAATAACGACAAACAACTTTTCAGTGAAATTATATTACATTACAGTAAAATATTCTGAATTCAAGAAAAGGTTTATTGCTTTAAATTTTCGAGATATTGTAATTCATAGTTTAAACTTTAAATATATTTAGAAGACAAATAAACTCTTCCGATTCTCATCATCATAAAATAATAGTTTTAATTTCAGACATTCTGAAGTTCTTTTATTCTACGAAACCACAATATATTTCAATTTTATTTCCAAAAACTGATAATAAATAATTGATTTTAATAAGTATTTAAATATCGTTTATCGAATTTCTAAATTAAAGACACCCACGAGAGGGAGAATATTGATGATGTTGATTTTATTTGTTCTTCAATAATCATGATATTTGATCGACCATCGGGCTTGTCACTTCTATTTGTGGGAAACCATTTTAATCTGATGAGATCTGGGAATGAACTCTCGTCTTAGAATGCTGTTCAGAAGCAGCTGCTGGAAAAATCGGAGCTAGAAGTACCGATGAATTCGAATTTCGATTCGTATCCGATGTTTGTCTACTCGCCCATTTTCTATTTAATTTAATGTCTGACAACGGGGTAGATATAATATATTATTATTAATACATCCTTATGAATATCCTCCCCTTACGGGGCATATATCCTTATGAATATCCTCGAATATACCATTTTGGTATATAGTGCGAAAACTTATTTAAAATTGAATTCAAATAGTTTTTAATAGAATTTATAAAATAAATGTTTTCAATGGTAATCGGTGTTAGTTTGGAAACTCTTTTCGTAATTGTTAAACGTATGCAGGACTCAAACCATTAATGCCCCGAAGAAGGTTTTGCGAAACCAAGTTCATAATATTTTGCCTTTAGCTCTCTGTGGAGTAAAACTATGATCCCATCCGCGCCTTCAACTCCATCCGTCTTGAATTCGCACAATGCATTCGTGTACCCCCTAATCCTCTCGTGCTGTTCCCCGCCTGCACGATCGAACGTTTCCTTACGTAAAGCTAAAAAGTATTATAAAAACAGACACAAATACCGAAGTGTTAATGGAATTTGGATCATGCCTCGAATGCCTCCAGGATGTTCGTGTGATTTTTCATCCACCAACAGTCCCCGAGCCGGTATTCAACTAGCCCCCGAAACAGCCATCAAAACAGCCTCTTATAGACGATGACACGGTGTGAAAGCGGAAGTGTTCTCTGGAATTGGTTTAGTGGTGTTGGTGTTGGTACTGGGTGCAAAAAAACGTGTAAGAAGATGAAGAAGAAGTCAGTGCCTTTGAGCATTTAAATTTAACAGCTAAACTTTTTCCTGTGTTGAAAAAAGGAGAGAAGAGGAATGGAGAAAATCACGGTATTCACTCAGATAATTTTTGCTTATAAATTTTTTCGTTATTGTTGTTGTTGCTACTACTGGTATAAAATTATGCGTAGTTGCAACCTACATACATTGAAAAATGAAGGGGAAGGAAGGGAGGTAGATAAAAACGTCAGAGTGGCTGGCAATCGCTGGTAAAAGAGTGAGAGAGATAGAGACAGAATAATGGACACAGATAGAAGGAGTTGCTAGTGGAAATGGGAGAAATGGATTGAATAGATTGTTGTTGTTGTTGTTATATCGGTGCGATGAGTGTCGACAGCTGTTGGCTTTTGACAGTTGATTGCGGTGAGAAAGTTGTGGCCGAGCGATTATTAAAAAACTGAAAAAAGAAGTGTGCTTTAGAAAAATTCGGTGATTTAAGAAAGAGTATGAAGGAGTTGAAGTAAAATATTTTATTAAGAAATTTAAATTAAATCTTGTAAACGAAAAAAATTATTTATAAAAGTTTGATGTATTAGAGAAAAAATTATTTATGTAAAAACGTGAAGTGAGTTTAAGAAATTGAGAAGAGTTTAGTGGTTTGTTGTTGTTCTCATTTAACAAGACGGGCCTCTACGGATGATCATCATCAACAAACAAATCTATTATCGTCAAGCGTTTATGAGAATAAATAAATAAATTGAAATCTTTTGAGAATAACTTTAAAGACGACGATGATGGCGTTGTTGAGACGACAACTTACCGTTGTTTATTTAATTCGATTCCGTTGGCGCCTTAAAAGTGTAAAGATAAAGTTGGTAACCGTGAAACCAACACGGTGTACGGCGGAGTACGAGCGTATGTATTATGTATTGACGGTATTCTCCGACGCTGTACGCTGGCGTTTTGCACCGATGGTGACGGTGTACGGTGTGTTGATGTTGTTGTTGTTTTGTGTTGTTCGGTTTGTTTTTGGTATGCCGAGGTGTGTCGTGGTGAAAGGGATTTCGCGTAGAGATATAGCCCTATTGGTGTGTCGCCGGTAACTATGGAGCCAAAGTATGCAAATTAACTGAATCTATTTACAATAAGTATTTGTATGTATGTGTTTGTGTATGTGTTGTTGCGTGTATGTATGCGAGGGTGTTTGTGTGTTTGTGTTAGTACGTTTTTATCTGTGCATGTTTATGTGTATGCATTGCTTAAAGTGTTTTAGCATTTCAAAACTTTTATGCTAGCGTATGCATTTCCGCTTCACACCCTTCACAACACCCAAAATATTGTCAGGGGTGGGGTTGATTGTTGTGCTCAAAAAATCCCCCTTTCCTCTTGGTTTGTTATGGTAGTTCGGAATGTTGTTGTTGTTGTTGTTGTGAATGAATTTATTTATGCGAATTTTCAAAGATGTGAAAATTAGCAATTCTAAAATTATTGTTGTCTCTTTTTAACACAGGCGTGTACGCGTACGTTAAGAAAATAGAGTAAAGGTGTATCAGGTCCTAGCAAGCTTTTTGCATGAACCAAAATAACAAATGTAACAATAATAATAACAATAATAATAATAATAATAATAATAATAATAATAATAATAATAATAATAATCATCATCATCATCATCATCATCATCATAACTAAAACCACAAAAACACTAACAACATTGAACTCAATATCCAAATCGCAACGACACTAACAATGATAATAATCAAGATCTTCTAAATCATCCTTCTCGTTACGGAAGAAATTAAAATCGCAAATGAGTTGGCCGTCTCACCAGGCGTAACTAAGAATTTGGCTATCCGTACTTATGTTGTTGTTGTTATGGTCTTGTTATTACGTGTGAATGGAAGTGGTTGCAATAGAGCGTGTTTAGTGAGGTAAGGGCTATAAAAGTTTCGGTTCAAGTTGGCTTCAGTTTTTTCTTCAAAATTTTTATTAATTGTTTGAACGCTCAAAAAGTGTTTATTGACGACCAATTTTTTGGCTAAGCAATAGAAGCAATACGATATACAATACGATACAAAGGATACATTTGCCGAGCGTTTAAACGAGACATGTTTTCTTCAGAGGTTTTGAATTGAATTGTCATCGTTAAGTATTCTTATTGGTAACGGGATAATTGAAAGCAGTCACGTATGAAACCTGGTTTCACGTTTCTTCTGGTAATACGACAATTTGTAGCTGGAAATATGTGACGAATTCATCGAAACTCATGACGGAGAAGATATTGCCAGAAGGAATGCTATAAAAGGGCTAATAGACGCCAATATTTTTTGTCAGCCTATAAAGGATTTTCTCCCCGGCTACGGTTTTTTGATATTTACTATTTGGGATAATCAGATAATTTGTTTAGTTGCGCGATATAACGTTTTAAACTGGTTTAATTATAATATCTTCATTCGTTTTTTAGGCCCCGATTAGGCCACATATTAGGAAATGTTTCAGCAGCGTTTTGTTAGGGAATTAAATCGTGTCTCATTGGCTGTTTATTCTACGGCACCTTTGCGCTTTCTGGGCTGCTCGTGCATTTTTCCAATTTTCCAATTGTTATTCCAAGTAAAAAACCTCAAAAATATTTATTTAGGACATGAAGCTCTTTACATCCTACAAATGTTAAATAGACGCTTAATTATTTCGGTCGTATTTTAATTAATTCGCTTGTTTCGTAAATTGCAGGAGAAACTGCATTCACAATGAAGTGAAGACGAATTATATTTGGTCGGCGTTTGAGATTTTAATTACTTTATAGCTCGTTGAAAATTAGTTGCGGTTAAGATCGTTCTCGATATGACATGCATTATTTGCTTACTAGCTATTCTTTAATAGTTATATAAGCATCAATACTAGTAGAGAATGTAGTATATTGGGTTTTATTAAGCGATACACTAAGGAATTATATGATGCTTCGGCTAAAATCTGTATAAAACCTGTTCTGAATTTGTTACATTCGCATTCTTCACTGAAACTAATCTGAGACCTAGGGGTTAAAACTCCCATTTTTTCCGCATCTTCGATATTATGTCTCTTAGGCAGCTTTTTGTTTAATTTTCCATGTTTTATTCGTGACGATAGAGGGCCGTTATAAAGCCTGAGAAAGGTGGTCATTAGTAAAATTGTTTTATCTGAACATCGGGGGGAGTAATCAGAAGAGGCTTGGGAGGAGCTGCCATTGTTTGCAGGCAGACTTATGGTTTGGCAATGAATGAATCATACGTAGCTGTTATCGCGAAATGATAACGTATAATTTGCAGCCTCGAATTAAAGACTGTTTAAGTAGCTATTGTCCCAAGCACCCTTTTGGAGTGCTTTTCTTTCTCATATACTCACTTCTATACGTTCTCCATGAGAAAGCGGTAACTGAAAATAATTTGAGGTTATCCAGACTAAATTCAATTGATGGTCCACTTACGATAAAAATGGTAGAAGAAATTATCACTAAAGGGTTCTTGTCATTCTCTTCATGTTTTTGTCGTCATGCATGGTTTTCATCAAAGATAATAATTTTCGGACCAACTCCTTTGCGATTTTCATGCACAAATATCACACAAATTGGTCACCTTATAGTTGCGGTCGAAAAACAACCGGTTTTGCTGGCATAACCAAGCTAAATAGGCGTGGCGGGGCGAGAGGGCCATGATAATAACATGAGGCTATTCAGCAATTTCAGCAAATAAGACAATTTTCTTCTTCGAAATATTTATCATCAACGTTAATGCACCATTGCATTATTGCGCCGACAGAAAATCCCCTCCTCCTGCTTCGCACATTCAAAGAGGCCTTTGTTTGACTACATTAAAATACACTAGCGGGGATTGTGGGTGGTGGCCGTATTGGGAATTTGCTTATGGTTGCGGCGTTTGCCATTGTAAAGCGACTTTGCCTGTCTGTAATAATGAAATCCAATTTATTTTATAGCTTGTCATTTTGAGAGGCAGTCTGAAGTAAAAGCACATACTAGTCTTTTTAGACGCCCTCAATTGGCAATGTGGCCGGTGTTGCCGATGCAGATGTTGGCAACAATTCAAGAATTGAATTGGATCATCGTGGTAATCGCCATGTTTGCGACTTTGCCATATTGAGGTTATATCGTATGTTTAGAGAGCTTTTTTCATTTAATCCCTTCATGTTTCTTCTTCTTATTTTCTTATAAAACTGTATCTGCTGCTCTGTCTACCGTCAGTTTGCTACCACTGCTTGTTCTTATTCTTCTTCTTTATTTAATCGTATGCCGCCCCCGTATCGGGGATAAAAAACGTTATTACGGTTTTTTAATACTTTTCCGAGGGAAAAGATCCTCCTTGCACCCTTTTTGGACAAACGTCAACGCCATCATCTTTAAAGCCCAAGACGACACACTGTCTGATGGCTCGTTCAGACTTGAAGCTTTTAAAAAAGACCCGTTACTTTTTGTGAATGTACCAATAAAAATAAATATATCTATTTTTTTTTGAAAATCCTCTACGCGGCGCGCCCTTTCTTCGGTAAGCTTCTCTGCCATCAAAAAATTCTAGAGAAAAAAAAGTTAGAAAAAAGAGACTCCCACAAACACGCACATCCATACATGTGTTAATAGATGCTGTACGGTTCTGCCTGCACGTTTGGGGACAGCGCGACGTCGTATGCCTTTTAGATTGTCGAGGAAATAATAATGCGTCGCGCTTCATTCTACATATTCGAGGCTTCATGAAACACTTTATTTACTCGAACGGCATCGCAGAGTCAGCCGAGTGTTCGCCGAGGACCGTTGCCACGAGCAATAAGAGCAATTGCGTTTTCGCCGTCTGTGCTGTCACCGTTTCGTTGACGTCACAAATTTTTGCATACCAGCACGACTTAATTGCACACTTGCCCATTCCATTAATTGCTGTAAAAAGAAGAAGATAGAAAAAGCAGATGCAGTTATGCGAGGAAAACTTGAGTAAATAACAATTTTATTGGCTGTAAAATTTGACATTTTCACAAAATTTACTCTATCACGCCCCCCACTTATTCAACCATTCAACCATTCACTCACCCACTCATCCACCCACTCATCCACCCACCCATCGCATCAGGCGGTGGTGGCTCATTAAACAAACTGCCTTTGCAGTCAGCCTGCCTGCCTGCCTGTTTGCCGGCGTGCTGTTGCAAGTGGTTTCTGGCAAGCGGAGGAGCTGCAAAGCGTCACACTCGAGAGTGGCAGTATGGAGTTTGTGCACAAAGAGTTTAATTGACTTTTTATGTGCGCCGCCGGAAGAGCAAGCAGCAATTGCGCGAATGTTTGCACTTTCGCTTTGAAAGTGTTGCCGTCGATTGTTTGGTCGGTAACCAACGCTTTCTGAATTCGGTCGGCCACTCTTTCAGGATCGCTTGAGTGGTTCACTGGAGGGGTGAGGGGAAAATCATCTTGAGTAGATGGTGAGTCGTTTGTGGAGCACATTTACGACAAAGATTGAGATTTAGTTTTATTTTGGGTCATCTTCTGAAATTTGTATTTTAAATTAACATTCAGGTCCAGTCATTATCACCATCATCACCATTATCATCATCATTATCGTACCTTTATAACGCTAGCGATAACGATAGCGATAACCCAAATGATTATTACTTTGACATTGGCGAAGTCCATTCATTGACGATTGCCCCAAATGGTCTGAGAGTACCTTTCCCTTGGGCCTGCCTGCTACAAGACCCCAATTTAATTTAATAGCGTGTCAACAATTTATTTAGCGAATGAACGGGCGAGCGAATGAGCAACGAACATGATTACGGTCTCACTGTCCACAACGTTAATTCGCAGTCTGATCCGGTGCACGGTGCATTTGAGGTCACTTCTGACTGACACTTGCAAATCGTGTCCAATTTCCAAGTCTGACAATTGCACAAGGTCAGGGTTTTTATTAATATAAACTGAGACAAGGCCGTCTGGCAGCACCACGATGCGATAGCACGAGTAGCACAGACGGTATGCCGCGTGCCGCCGTTCATATCGCGCCATTCGTTCATACACGGAATTCCCACGTCAATCAAGAGAATCGTTGCTCACCGTCAGCGAACGAATCATCTTGTGGGAATGAGTATAAATGCATGCCTATTACGGAGGTAATTGCTAATTGTGTTTGTTGTTGAAGTTTTGTTGGTTTTAATTTGTACTAATTTTTCGTTCTCTCCTTCCGAATTCGTGCTCCCGATATTACTTCCAAAATCAAAATCAGCATCGCCAACACCGCCACCATCACCATCATTATCATCATCATCATCAACCATATTTGTTGCTTTACTTGCTCGTGTTTTGGTCCAAGAGAAGTTTCTTTCTTTCAGCCCATTCAGTTTTATGGCCGGCCCTTCCTGCCACGTGTAATACTTTATCATCGTTCATCGGCAAACAAAAGAAATCTCTTGTTCTCTCGTCCGCTCTTTCAACGTTCTCTCCTCCTCCAAATTTATAGACACACGCGCCGGCAGCTTTCCCTCCCCCTTGTCCCAATCATGCGGCATTAAAACGAAGTCCGGGAACCGCGACGCGTAGCCTGGTATTCGTTGCTTCTCTGAATGTAAGTGGAAGCTTCGCAGCACCAGTGGCAGCAGCAGCACCACCAGAAACAGTCCAGTCCGTCTGCCAACGAGCAAAGAATTATTGTCCCGTGCGACCCGAAAGAAGCTGCAGCAGCAGTTCTACCGAGTTACTCTTGCATATTAAAAGTTTTTCGGGGTAATTAAAATACTCTAGGAAGTATCAGTGCGTAACAAATCTAGCTTTTCACTTTTAACTCTCGATTCCATTGTTTATATTTCAAATGTTAAGCCACCAAGAGAGTTAGAGGGTCAGGGAGAAGCAGCGGCCCCGGGGGTAAGATTTTGAGGTGGGACTATATCGCAGGACAATAATGGCTTCCATTGGGAGGAATCCTCTTTTCTTGTACGTCGAATACAAACAAACAGAAGTTTAACGAAGTTGCAGGCGAAGAATTTCGAGGAGAAAGAGAAGGAGATGGTGAATAAAATGTTGATGGATTAGGCAGTGGCGGGCGATGGAACTCAAACAAAGAGAGACAGAAGTAATTTGGGTGTAAACGATTTGGGTGTGAAAGAAAGACACTTGCACGGGCAGATGAACAACTTAGGAACATTCGTTGACTCAGGGAGATCCTTAGGACTTAGATATATCCAGGGCTTGGTTCGAACAATAGCTCAAATAAACCCACTTCTGAGGCAACACCAGACCTCAGATAAACCAAGCAATCAAGAAGATCTAGGACTGAGACGGATCAAAGCCAATGGTAATTCAAGGAGTCCATCCAGGCCTTGAACAGATCTAAGATCTAGGTCTAGGTAGGCAGAAGTAAAACTTCACACACAGCTTTATGACAGAATTGGGACTCAGATAAGCCAAAGCGTCATACGGGCCATCACTATGATTTTCACCAAAGGCTCAAGTCCCAAGACAGTCCTCGGTCTGAGATAGAGAGAACTTTGTCAGAGTTTAAGCGCAATAACTCTGTTAACCATTGTTGACTGGAATCAAAATTGTACTCCACCCTTTAAATTGAACGTTAGACAAACGTTCGCGGGCAAACATCATAAATAATTGTTGCCCTCAGCAGTGATAATTGCGATCATCATTTCCAAAATTCTCCGGTTTGGCTCGACTTGTAGAGCATTGCGTTTAGCACAACGTTTACTATTCAGTGTATTGTCGTTGTTGTTGTTGTTGGTGTTGCGACAACAGAAATGGCAGAAACGACAGAAGCAGCAGCATCAGCACAATCGGTCATTAGTACGAAACAACAACCAATGAACACAATAATGAATCATTTTGCGGTTAGAGGAGACGCATACAGACAAAAAGGACCAAAACAAAAAAAAAAAAACGAATACTTAAATGAAACAGAATTGAAAGCATGAACCAAGCTCCCGCGTCTTCTCCCTTCCATGCTTCTTCCTTTGCATTGTTTCAAACATTTTGGCAGGTAGGGGAACGGTTTTGGGAAGCATTGTTGGCAATGATCGCATTAAAGTAATGTTGTCATCCACGCCATGCCGTTACAATGCGATACAATGCGATGCCAAAACGTTGCCAACAAAGCGAAATAACCGAATGGCTAAATTGTAATGGTCGTGACAGCAGCTGCAGTCATGACCACAAAAACTCCATACCGAGCATCAGCGCAAAGGTTTCGCCAAATCTGTTGATATTTGCGACTAACGGGATACCAGTTTCCCTCAGCCCCGAACCGCAGCGTTAGCTTACGTCTTCGTACCACTCTCTCAAATTGCTCGTATCGCTTTAATAAAAAAAAAGCACCATCATGGCATGGCATTCGAAAAACTAATTACATTATATTTTTATACAATGCACCCGACTTCCGACTGTCAACAGATGAATGAGCGAGCAAATGCATCATGCGATGCAGCAATCAGTGGCAAATACCACAAACATATTAGAACTGCTCGCTCCTTCGTTTTGAAGAAGTGAAGGAACATATCTCTACTGGCAAAATAGAGATCGTCATTGCCATATCTCTGTTGGCGAAATCGTTAATACAGAGACGACGTCATTGCTGGGGAGGAGGAACACGCTTCAGCTATATTTTGCAGGTCGTATAAGATCCCGTCAGAAACTAAAGAATTTCTTCATACTTCGATGATATCTTCCCTTCTCTTCTCGGTGGAGCCCACTCGGAATTTATCCACAAATGAAAACTCGGAACGATATCTTAAGTGAGGAAGATATCGATATGAGATTCATTGAGCTCATATAAATATGTCTGCTTCACATTTTCAAAATCTTGACCAGATTCAGTCACTTTACTTACGATTGAATCAATCAAAGAAACGATGAATCAAACATTTATCGATAATTGAGACTTATTATATAATTTGAGTTTGCTGGCTTTCTGGAAAAAAGAGGAAGTCCAATTGGGTCATAAACCTCCCGTGTGTGACCCCGCCCCCTTATCCTTTTACCACTAAATAATCGTCACAACTTCAAAGAGGACGAAGTGTATTAGAGGGCGTCACGCCTTGGCGTTTCTGAGTTTTCTCGTTTAACAAATCGACGGTAATGACGATTGCGAAAATGAGGACGTCGCGACGTCAACAATCGTTATTTCCAACGTTATCCGTATCGTTGTGTAATTTTTGACAGTTTGACATTTTAATACAGCAATCGAAATATTTGGCAGAAGGGACTCCATTCTTTAAAGAGCAAAGAAAAAAAAATACCAAGAAGAAAAAAAACGAAACCTTGGAGAGTTTCCAGGAATCCATCGTATCCCGTATCTCGTATCTCGTACTCGTATCATTTCATTTTATCGGTTTGAACAAATGAAATGAGAATTAGAAAACGTGGGAAGTGTTTTATTACAAAAAGACGAGATGATATGAAATGTTATGTCTGACTAGCTAACTCACTCTGAGAGAGAAATATGTAATTGTAACTCAATTCGACTTCTAAGAAAATTAATGCGGGTTACGGGTCTTGTGGCAATCAAGATGAGTAAGTGTGGTGGCTGATGAGGAGAAGGGGGAAAATTAGAAGAATTAATCATGCTAAATATTCGACAATTTGGAGCAATTCTGTTAGTATTTATGAATGTGTGTCTGTTTGAATGTGTTCGTGTGTGTATGTAAATCTATGTATGAGGGTATGAATGTACTTAATTCTAATATAATTTTGAAATGTGTGAATTGCGTGAAGGGTATGAGGGCATCCATCCATCCATCCATCTATTTTTCTGCTTGAGGCGAAACTCAGCGAGGACTTTTCGTTGAAGGCACTCTCACTCTCTTGATCAAGTCTTTCACTAACTTTTTCTTTCCATTTCACACACACACTCTTTCTCTCTCTCTCTCTCTCCATCTCCCTTTACCCTTCTCTTCCTCCTCTCGTTTCTTCTTGAAGATCGTAAAACCCAGCTGACCGTAGAGTCGGCTGATTCATCCTTGTGGGGCATTAAAATCGAGCAGAAGTTTAAGTCGCCCATGAATCTATCGAGCTATCCACCAAAAAAGGTAGTCAAGGCAGCAACGGCAGTAGTAGTGGTAATTGCTGTATAGTGTCGACATGCTTTCCAACCCGGATCTACGCATGATAAATTGCTTACAATTTATATGAAGTTTGCGATAGAATGGGTGGTGGGTGGTTCAGTGCAAGAGATGGTGAGGGGGAGTGAGAGTTAATTGGGTGAAGATTGTGGCAGCGGTTTGAAGGCAGCAAATGTTTCGGGGTCATTTATCAACAGTTTCGTTCGTTACGATTTTAAGAGTTTAGTTTTATTTCGCTTCATTTCATCTCATTTGTTTGCGTGTGTTTCCGCATGATATACGAGTATATGTGTTTTCGTATGCGTGTGGGTGAGTCTGCGTGTACATGTGCGTTTTGTTTCTAAAAAGGATTCAATATGAATTCTTTTTTCTTTTCATATTTGGTTGTTTAGTTTATGTTCGAAACCGCACGTGTTCATGCAAGAAGAAAGCAGTCTCCATTTTTAGTTAAAAGGAGAATATCCTCGGAAAGAAAGGTCTTCATTACATTTGTGCTTGCGTGTCCATTCGGTAGCTTATCAAGTATGCGGGTGGTTCGTAATTTCATGCAATGTCATGAACATGTATGTATGAATTTAAACATGAATCGGTAGTGACGCAGGTCACTTGTGTACGTGTACTCCCATTAAACCCAAATAAAGCAAAAGTTGTTTGGCTGGATAGATGGATGAATCAACCTGTCGTCTGGTTTTATGAAATTTCTGAAAAGCTTTTTGAAGTGCTTTTCTTTTTGTTGATTTTCATTCTATACATTTTGTTTTATTTCTTCGGTTTTTTTTCATGAAAAACTCTTTCGTCAAAATTAATCATTTAAAGTTTGCTTTGAAAGGCTTTTTTCAAAAACGCGGCTGCGTCGCATTGACGCGACGCGTTCTTGCAATTGTTTTCACGCGACTGAGTTGCCAATTAATTACTTTCTCGAGCATTTTCATCAGATTTACGCTTGTACGGCCTGTCGCCTGCGCAGCGGTGGAAGTCATGTGAGCACCCATCTCCCGCCCCCTCCCCCTCCAACAGGCATGCATGCGTTTTCTGTAAAATCCGGAATGATGAAGTTTTACTTTTCGAGAGCGTTATTTACTTCTCACCATCGTCTATTCGTTTTTATCAGTCCTTCAGCCAGACCTTGTGAATAACTTTCTTTGAAGCTCGGCAATTCAGCATTGCCTCTTTTCAATTCATTCTTTCTCCTTTTCTTCCTCTTCTTATTTTTGCCTTTATACATGCGTTTTATCTTCTTTTGTTCTTTCTCGCTATCACCCTCACAAACACCAACACCTTCACTTCCACCATTCCATTTTCAGAGCTATTCATTCATTCATTTAGTCATTCTTTACTTAAGCCATTCCTTTTTCCATCCTTATTTATTTCGTTTTTCCATTCATTTTTTTTGTCTTCGTTTCTCATTCTTTAGTTTTAACTCTTCTTGTGTCCCGTTCCTACGCCTATCCTTCTTACAATTCAACCATAATTTTCATTTGGGCCATTGTCTTCGTCGCTTTTAGTGGTCCATCGCTTGTACGTCATGGTGATTGTCGTTCTGTGCCAAAAGTAATTTCTGTCAGTGTTGGAAGAATGTGCCTGAACATCTTTTAGATTAGGAAGTTGCTGCGTGTGCATGAAGTGAAGTCGGGGGGGGGAGAGGGGTGGGGGGTTCTTAAAGCCCTGTAACTACAAATCGCTGCACGTCTTTGCGACAATGCGTCTCTCGAGCTTTCTGCATCCCTCTAGATGTGTGTTTGGACGCGTGTGTAGATGCGTTTGTGTATATGCGATTGTGCTTGGCCGATGGCTCAAAATGGTGAGTTTTGTAGATTGACATTTGCTTCAAACGTGTTCGCATTGCAAATTGTGGAGCGATTGCTCGTGTGAGTTTTATCACCCATTATTTTTCTGTTTTCTTTCGTTTACCGAAGAGCTAAACCAGGTCGGCTAAGCAAATGTTTGAAGCCAGTTGAAGCGTAGTAGGCTGAAAGAACGTTTGGGGAAAATAGAGTTGGAAGAGGAGGAGATCTGAAAATGAATGATAGACGAATGGGCAAATGGATGAAAGGATAGATTTTCTAAATTGCAGTTAAAGGCAAGAGCAATTGCAAGGATTACGTGCTTGCCGGATGTCATTTTGAGTTACCGAGCTCAGCTAAGCCAGTGCCAATCTATAACATTTCAATTTCCGTTCACTTTATGTAACCCCACCAGTCTCAGCTACAAGACGATAGCAATATCCTCACAGACAGACATAAAGGCGTTCGCTTACACGTGTGAGGCTTAAGTGATGGCAAGAAAACTAGTCAGTGAGAGGAATGAGGAGAGGCAGTACATGTTTCAGAGGCAGCTTTATAGACGGATCAACAAGTGTAAAACCCATTTTTATTGCTTCCATTCTTTTTCAATATTATTTTCTTCTCGCAGTTAAAGTAAATATTTTATAAAGGAGATGCCGAATTGATTGGACACTTGTATTCATTCTCTAGTTATTATTTGGTTGTCCTGTCTCCAATAAAAGAGATAGAGATAGAAGAGAGGGAGAGAGAGGATGTCGATGAAGTACGAAAATATTTTGGGAGTCGTTGGGAAAGTAGTTTTCGGAGTTAGTAGAAACAACTGCCCAATTACTTCTATCTGTTCGCTTTGATCGTATTACTTCTATCTATTTATGCACCTCTCGATATTCACCTATTTCTATCCGGGGGTTTTTAATTCATCTATTTAATGATTTATGTATTCACCTATTTCCCCCTTTTTATGATTGATGAATGATGAATTGATGATTGTCCTTTCTTTGTCTTTGTGGTTTATTTCTCTGCAATCAGCCTGCCTATTCGTGTGTTTTTCGATCATTTATCCGTTTCATTTTGCATATTTTTTTGTCTTCTTTTTATTCGCCTATTTTTCAACCCTTTTATTTTCGTTTCAATCAGTCTGGCATATTTTTGTGTATTGTTTCCTATTCGTGTTCTCTAGGTTTGTGTCCATGATAGTGCTGATTGTTTCTATTTATCTGTAAGTTCTTCTGCCTGTTCGTCTGCATTCCAGTTTCTATATTGATCTGTTTTTCAATCGATCGAAAAATTTTCCTGTTAATTCGTCTAGTGGTCTAATTGGGCGATGTACTTTAAGTGACTCCTCTTCTGTCCGATATTCGTATTTATTTGCTTAGCTTTTAATCTGCTTTTTAGTCTTTTTACTTGTGCTTATGTTTCTCTTTTCATCCATTCTCTACCTGATCACTTTCTTCATCATTGCTTCATCCTGGCGAACTTAATCTTTATGGTTTTACACTTGCCGAGTATTTTTCATAATTAGTCTTAAATTATCAGGTTATTTTACGAGTCTGCATCTCTGGCAATTTTCAAATTTAATGCTATTAAAAATGTTTTAATGGGAAATTTCATTTTTCTCGACATACATTATTTGTCGTTTTGGCAAGAAAAAAAATCACAACAAACAAAACATCTTGCTCGCAAAGTACAATCCATCTCAACCAGGTCCCGCCCACGCACACTCTGTCGTCATTTTAATTAATGTACAAATATGAAAGACTCAAGGAAATTAATTTCGTGAGGTTAAACGGAAAAGGGAGAGTGAAATATAATTGAAAAAAATACTACATCAAATTTCTAATTTGGCGCTTCTAAAAACGCCAGACATCAGCCGACAATCAACGTCACCTTAATTCATTTTTAGTACCTTCCGGCTGATGCGATTTTTCGTCAATCTTCTATCAAACATCATCAGCTTCCCTCGACAGCAATAACAACAACAACAATACCAGAAAGGTAGCAACACCAGAAACAGCATTATCTGCTGATTTAATCTGAAGCGACTACAGGAACTTCATCTGATGGCAAATCCAGGCGCGCACATCCTGCTAAAGGCTACTGGATGAAGCCTTTTACCGAGCGGTGGAGCGGTAACAGGTACCAGAGAATAGCTTCAAAATCAATTTCTGTCAAAAGTGAAAAATTCAAATTGAAGCGCACTAAATCGGAAATAATTTCCATTGCATACTTTCGTGCAACGGCTGTGGTGAAGGGGAGAAGGACGAAACATGTTTATATCGTTGAAAGAGAGGGAGAGGGGGTCGTATTGAGAAATTATAAAAATATTTTGAGAGCCGTTCGAAAGGAAGTTTGGTCGGAGTCAGTAGAAAAATTTGGGTAATGGGGATGAAAGGAGTTTACATCAAATCTATAATATTTTGGAATCAATGAAAAAGTAACGAAGGAAGAAGTAGTATAAAGAGAAGAAAGAGGGGGCGCATAAGAAAATTGTACAAAAAGGCTGTACAAGAAATATATGAATAGAAGAGGTGGCCGAAATATTTGAACTAACAGACAAAAATGATCGAAAAAGTGGACGATACCCGCAGAAAAAAGTCAGTCAAACAAACAAATAAATAGATTCGTAGTAGAAAACGGAGATGTTGACGATACTCGTTTCTTCAAGAGAGATGATGAAATTTATATGAGTACATAAAGTAAGGTCATATCATATTTGGCCGAAAAGAGAAAAAAAGGAAAACAAGAGGTAAAAACATCTGCCGGCACTAATTCAAAAAATCTGTCGCTTTTCAATGAGCTTGAAGCCACATTTATAGGAATCAGTAAAACACTGACACACACAACATATATACTCACACACACGCACACACACAAATAAAAATATGGTCCAATTCATTCATAAAAATAAGAAAATATCAGCGTAGTTCGGGACTACCGACCACCATACGACAAAGCGATCGAGCGACTGACTGACCGATAGACTGACAGTTTATTTCAATTTTTCTGATTTTGACGCATTTTATACTTTTTGAATGAATTTTTTAGATAATTTTTTTATAAGCTGTTGGAGTTTTTTATATAAATACCAGTGACCAGTATCTCGTCCAACAGATTTATTAGTTAGCATTTTGCGAAAAATCTTTGACTTCCCTTCCTACTCCCCTCTCCCTCTCTCCTTTAGTATTTTTTTTGCATTCTTTCTCAAGTGCCGGCCACCCTTTCGCGTCGTATTTTTTCTGTTTTGGCAATTTTCCCAATGAGTTAGGTCTTTCTGACGCAAACCAGTGACGTTTTTTCCTCTAATCTTGCTTGGACTTAGTTTGAGGCAGATGCATTGAAAGAATGAAAGAAAGAAAAAAATACGTTGAAGAAGAGTAAGATGCTTGAATGAATAGATAAGAACAAACCGGGAGAAGGAGAATGTATGAATTGTTGGCCCGCCATGACGGTTTTCATTTTGTTGGTAGGTGATTCATTAGTCGATTGGTTAGTCGGTCGGCCAGTTTGTCGGTCGGTTGGTGGGTCGGTTGGTCGATCTACTGTATATTTCATTTAAATATCTTTTTAACGCATCTTCATGCCATTCGCTTCAACGCGTTATTCTTGCAATTAATAATTTGGTAGAGCTTGCCAAGCAAGCGATTCTCTTGTACGAAATGGCAACGTATTCTACAATGATTCAACCGGTTACCGATGAAAAACTATATATAAAATACCTTAATTCATTATAAATGGTATGACCCTGTTTCACCATTTAAATATCGTTAATAGTAAACTTCTTCTCATTGTATCTTTTTATTGTAATTACGTATATTTGGCCAGCAGAGTTTAGAGGATTGCAAGGATTCAAACGTTCAATTTTGTTCGAGTAATTTAAACTAAAAATCTGAGAAATTATTGTAAATGAAGATCTCTAATTCTTGATCAAAACGTGGAAATGTGAAACATCAAAATCAACCAAATATTCTCCAAGTGCTTCGTGGTGTAGGCGTCAATATTATTTCACCTACTTTTGCTTGAAAAATCCAGTTTTCGATGTCGGGGATTTCTTCCTTTGGTTACAATTCACGACACGACGCAATATGGTTTCACTTATAGCATTTTATTTTTGGGACACTCCTAAAACATGAATGACTTTCAACGGAGAGTGCATGGAATTGAAATAATTCTATGTAATTTGCTTCTGACTATATCTGAGCAGTTCATACAGAGAGTTTAGTTCAACCGTCAGCCAAAGGCAGCTTCATGATGGAACCACCACATTTTCTGGATAGTATATCACAATTCGTTAAGAAATGGTCTCAAGAATGGTGTCAAGAATGGAAGGTCCTTAAAGTCATTGCCGGGAGATTACGAAAATACATCGTCATCAATTTATTTAACTTTGATTAACTTACTTTAATGAAAATGAACTTTATAAAGATTAAAATATTTGGAGTGATATCCGCCAAAACTAATTTTTTTAAAGGGGGGTGGGGTGTGGTGGCTTATCAGTTAACGGAGATATCCGGTGATGGTGATTGTAAGACGGAGGGGACAACGACTTTCCCTAATTCGCTAATGTCTTTTCTGTTTTAAGGTCTTTTCCTGCGGGGTCCTTGCTTTGAATCGAGTTTTTATGTGTCAGTTCTTTACTTCGGAATAAGTCTCAAATCTCCTTTTGCATTCAACGAATTTCTGGAGTGTATGAGATATATCTCTTTTATAAAAAGTAGACATAAAATCGGATATATAAAGTTTGAAAAATTTTCCGCTGGAAGACGCTATACACCCTTTTGTAGGAGCAGAATCATACAAAGATACATGACTCGGTAAAAGCGCTCCGAACATCGATTAGGTGCGATGTTAATGCATTAATGCAATGTTTATAATCGAGTTCTAGTTTCTTTTGATTGGGAGTGGACTCAAAGATATTTTGACGTATTGTTTCGATTGAATTGGTTCTCAAAACGTAAATGGATCAATCAGGGTTTATCAAATCTAACAGAATTGAAGGTAATCACGCTTTAATAGGGATAAGAATTTTGACATCTATTATTGACATTTATTAGAATTCGTTTAATGATCCCTTCTTTCGTAATGACGTCAAACCACTTTTTGTTACTTTGTGACAGCAGTTGCCCCGAAGAAATACTCCAAAATAATGTCAGTTTCAGCACTTTCTACCCAATTTGACTCTTATCATTTTAACGTCTTGCCTCCCACCAAGTTGCGTAACGTACGTACAACTCCGTTACGGTAGAAAGGGCTAAAAGTGAATTGCTGAGGGGAGAAGACAGAAGAGGAAAATGAAAAATTTTCAATTTCGTTTTCGCAATTCATTGTGTGTGATTCCTTCCTGCAAGTTTCGCTTGATGTTTTGACTTGTGTGACCCTTCTTTTTCTAAAAGATGTTTGTACATTCGTATAAATGCGTGCCCGTCGTATCATCCCTGTTTGTTGGATTATAATAATCATTCTCTTGCTGGTGGGTCACCAACAACAACATCGTAAATGGGTCGCTGTCGTATCATCGTCGTGACATGAATGTATGTGTATCATTCATTCATCCATACACTCGTTACAAATTTGAAACCTAAATCGAAACAAGAGAGAACACCGATAATTGATAGGCGTTCATAAAGAGTGTAGTTTAGGGTGGAGGGGAGAGTATGTAAAAGGGCCAGCGATGTGTTGTGAGACTTTGATAGGAGAAAACTTTTTTCGCTTTTCGGTTTATGGTGTGAAAGATTTGCGTGATGCTTGATCAAAAATGTGTCTGCCAACGAGTGACTGTATGTCACCAGCTGTCTACTTGCGCCTGTCTCCGTTTACCACCGCCTGCCACCATTTAAGTCCGTCTGCGACACAGACGTGTTGATATTTACCGCCGTTAATGAGGCAACTGATTCGGTACACAGGATCGGTGCCGGCGAGTGTAAAGTTTGGTCAACAGGTGAGCAAACACAACAAAATTTATCATCGTCATTTTCTCATGTTTGCTCACAAATTGGCTCTGAAGAGGACCAACAAATCACACCGGCCAATCAACCAAAAAACTGACTGGCCGGCAGACCGAATCAGGTCTTTGAGCGTGCAGTTCTTTGTATTTTTTTGTTTTTGGTTCTATTTTGATGCCGGTGTTGTTTTGTATCTGGCAGGCCATCAGTTATGAGCTTAAAATAGTTGTTGATCTAGAAACAGACGAAAGGGTCCATCGCTGTAAACCTGAAATGCGTGTGACCAGGAATAACAAAATCAACTTTAATACTTCTGGAATACATTTCGGATTAGGCGAGCCGTTTATGTTTACGTAAGGACAATTATGGTTAAAGGATTATAAAGTAACGCAATCAGTAGCTTAGCAATGCGTTGCCATTTTTGGAAAACAAATCTGTGAAAAGTACTTTTTAAGAATTTTATACACAAAATCAAATTATCTGACTGTGAGTCTATTAATCAGACATTACTTTCAAATAGAAAATAATTCAATTTTTTTATTTCTTCTCTTCTATTGGTTGTCGCCAAGGTATTCCTTGAGTATTCTTTTAGATTTGCTTTCAAACAAGCTTGTCCTTTTTTTATCAAATAAACAAAAATTTCATTTTCAAATTTAAGGAAATTAAAATTCAAAATTCTTTCATAATTTCCTTCGCTTCCGCCTATCTTTGTTTAACTTCTACTTCTTATAGACTTTTTTCTTTAATGATCATCATTTTCGCAACACCCTAAGTAATGTTTGCTCCGATTTTCGTTAGGGTAACGTGGCTTCCACCGATGGGCAGGTTGTCAGACAGACAGGAAGACAGACATGTTAGAAACTGTTGGACATGCATAAATCGATTCATAATGTGATTCTAAACAAGAGTACACTTACCCCTCTACACCTACCACGCCCCCTTTAATACGTTATAAACGGAGGAAGTAAGTAAATACATCCTACATCCCTTCGAATGTAGGGTATAAGAAGAAGTGAGGCAATCAAAAGGAAAAAGAAAACTTTCTTTATTGAAATGAAAGCAAGTAAGAAACGATTTTACGAAGAATATGATTAAATTGTGTTTTATCGAAAAAGAAAAGATGAAGGAAAGGAAAGGAAGGAAGAAAATAAGAATCGAAGATGGAATAAGGTTTTGGTGGTGGTAAATGGCATTAAGACAACAGTTTTTGTTATCGTTGTAAATTTTGTTATTAAAGACTGAATTCCTTTCGGTTCGGTTTTATTCTCGTTTCGTTCTGACGCGTAGGAAGCATTACTTGTTTCCAAAAGCTGCAAAAGACAGCATTGGTTTTGATTCTTTGATCTGTTTCTATTCGGTTCCTTCGTTTCGGTTTGATTTGGTTTGGTTTCTGTTTGATTTGGGAATACTTTTTGCTTGCTGTCCTTCGTTTTATTTGTCTTCTCTTCATTTTCATTCACAGCATTTGCGCTTTTATGAAAAACAAATCATTTCGATTTTTCGAATGGAATAAATCTTTCATTTTGTGGAATTTCAATTCTACAAATAGCTTGTCATCCTTTCCTTGACAGATGTTCTCCCCGCCTTTCCTCCTCCTCTCCATCCTCTTCTTCTTGTTCTGCTTCTCGATATCCTGTAACTGTATCCACCTAACTTTGTACATTTAGAGAGAGAGAGAGAGAGATAGGGTTAAGGAAACGTGGCATAAGTGACCGCTAACTTTGCGTTCTAAACAAAATAAAGCATTTATTCGAGAGTGAAAAAAGTTATTTTAATAATCCTTTCAAACACTTTTATGCTTCTTTTTTTATAAGAAATAATTTATTGTTTTCATTTTGTGGCTGGTTAGGTCAGCCTTTTTTAGTTTAACCTTTTTCTGGGACGACCCTTTTCCACCGAAAAAACAATCAAACTTAAAAGTAAAAAGAAACACTCACAAGAGAATTCTAAAGTATTATAGGTGGGTGGGTGGGGGTGGGTTAGGTACATAAGAAACAAAAATTGCCTGATGGTGATAATATTGATTTGTAAAATATCCTATCCCGCATCAAATCTCTGTGGCCAGACTGACGTGAGAGAGGCTTTGTTTATTCGGAAACTTTTGAAAGAAACGACTTTAGACAGATTTGCCGAATCCCTAAGATTAAGATTTATGGTCGAAAATTTAGATTAATGATTATTTTAAGAGACTATTAAGGTCATGATAATAATTAAGAGCGGCCGCTAAGACGTTTTTTTAACAAAAGGTTTCGTTAAAGAGACGGCTTTCTTAAACTTTATTCAAATTAAATATTTCAGTAAAACAGTTTATTTAAGTTCGTTATTATGTATTTCATAATTAATGAATATCCACAATAAAAAAATTTCTAATTAATTAAGAATTATTGAAAGCATTGAACGTTGTTTATCTTTACACCGCCTTTTAAAAAAGAGATCTATCAATGGTCCCTTCGAATCCACGACTGATCGCATATTTATGGTCTGTTTTCGAAATAATGAATAATGAACAGTTATGAAGAAAAGTCGAATAATTAATTAATTCGTATCGGGTTTAGGCTTTTGATAGATTTTCGAAAATATCCTTCTACACCAAAATTTAAGAGAGGGTTAATATTTCCATACAATTCTTCCCTGACTTGATTTCATTCGCACAATTTTTTCTGTTTTCGAATCTACTGACTCTGAGTTTCGTATTCAGCTTATTTCGTATGCACCCTGTATTTCTTCTCTGACATATTGAAACATACAGCAATTAGACCATAAGCGAAACTCGGTTCATTCAAATCGTATATGTTTACCAATTAAATTGAAAATATTCTTAAAGTGATCTGGTTTTATGAAAGAAAACTCATTTCCATTCCGTTTGCTTCGAATATGCGAGAATTTTAACACAAGAAAATCTTTCGAGTCAATAATAATAATGTCTGTCTTTTCTCCGTTTGTCTCTTATGTGTGTGAGTGCGTGTGTAATAGTGCGGTCGAGTGTG
Organism: Physocephala rufipes; assembly: GCA_963966595.1. Taxonomy (NCBI): domain Eukaryota; kingdom Metazoa; phylum Arthropoda; class Insecta; order Diptera; family Conopidae; genus Physocephala; species Physocephala rufipes. The sequence goes on along the minus strand of OZ016503.1, from coordinate 40,426,967 downwards.
CGTGCGTGCGTGCGTGTGTGCTTGGAACTTCATTTTAATCTCCTTAAAAGAAAAGAGATTTACGTCTTTCCTATTCCAATCTTTTATCGTAAATAATTAGCTTAATTGGTTTTGTGCCTTTGGTGATGTTGATAGACATCAATATAATTATTAATGGTAATGTTTCACATTTTCTCTTCCCTGTTTCACCCCTCTTATCTGCTATACGATTCCAACCTTTTGGTTACACTTCTTAATCAGTAATTTTAAATGAAATTTATTCACGATTGAACCCCGTGGTAATTTTTAAATGAATGCGAATCAAATTTCAAATGACACTGTTTTTATTGGATTCACTTTTGGTGGAATTTTAAAGCGGGTTCAGATAGAGATAATTCTTAATTAATTATAAATATTTTTATTGTGGAGTCATTTATTATCAAATACATAATAACGAACTTGGGTAAAATGTTTTACTGAAATATTTAATTTGAATAAATTTTAAGAAAGCCATCGCTATAACCAAAAAGTAAACCCTTTGAAAAGAAAAATGTCTTAGCGGCCGCTCTTAATTATTATCATAACCTTAATTGTCTCTTAAAATGATCATTGAAGATTAAAATAATTAGTAATTAATAATAAATATATAGTGTCTGAATTTTAGGGAATATAGCATCGTGTCATCCAAAGGGATGATGTTTATAAAGTAATAAATATATTCAAAATTTTTAGAAAGTTTTATTCATTTTTCAAATTGTTATTAAACCCCCAGAAGTGCTTTAAAATTAAAAAAAAGCGATATTCCGCGTTGGTCAACCCTGAAAATGGCACACTGTAAGAAACGTCCTTTTGCCACAAAAAATATGTTGCTTTGGTTTTCTGGAGGAAATGAAGAAATATGTGGAATTGTTCACTAGCCCTGACATAGTATAATGATTATGGTAGATGCGTGTTGATTAGCAATTATTATTAAATGTCAAGGACGAAAAGAGTATCACAGACTTCTTTGATTGATTTGATGTATTTAGTTAGATAAATAATAGAAAATAAATTTAGAGAATTCGTTCAATTCGGTCTTAAATTCGTTACCCTCTCCTCCCGCACCTAACTGTTCCCTCTTTATTATCTTTCTAGTTATTCCCTCGAACATCAACGATTAAAATTATCTCTATTGCCACTCACTTCAAACGTGAATGAACGTAGAAACATAAAAATATTCACTTTACAATGAAAAAGTCATCACAGGATAAAAAGCAAAACAAAAGAAGAGAAAAAATATTTGAAAGCTACTTTGCAGAGTTTAAGTTTAGTTGATTCCGTTGCTGATAAAGTGCATTTTTTTGCGACCCGATTAAACTCAAATCATTTCAAGCCGGAAAATTATGGTGGCGTTGTCGTTCTGTTGTTGTTGTTGTTGTTACCAATATTATTGCTGTTGTTGTTTTAGCTACTGGTCCTTCGAAGTTTTGCTGACTTAATCTCGTGCGTCCTCGCTTTTCGAACGCACAAATGCGACGATTAGCGTCACTTTATACTCTTAGATACGTCGTTGGTGTTGTTGTTCTCGTTATTGCTAGTGTTATTTATGTTCTTGACTGTCATAAGCAAATACATAAATTGTTTTTTTCTTTCTTTTTGTTGCTTGTTTATTTTGTTTTTCTTTATTGTGCTTTTACTGTTTATTTTAGTTTATGAGAGTCGTAACACTTGATTCTATAAATGCCTACGAATCACGCTGTCACGCCACCACGTTGTCACCCTGCCACATTTCCATCCTACTCCCGTTGCCTGTTGGCTGCCTGATTCGAGCATACGAGCGGCACAACAAATTCAAGCCACCCGTCCATTCATTCATCCATTTCCTTCACATTTTTGTTGTTTTAATTTTTTTTGCAACGACCACTGCCATCATCGTCGCAATCACTCTAGAAATAGAGATTAAAGGAGAGGATGAGAGTGAGTGAGCGATAGGTGGCGAGAGAGAGGAAGCGAAATCGCTGGCGAGTTGGGGCCTTATCACATACGCCTTTCGCGCGACAAGTGATGACGATGACGATGATGCAGTACAATGCAACTGGTGGCAATAACGAATGCCAAGTTGCGCCCGCGTTGTTTGTTTTATTGAAATTTTACTGTTGGTAAAGATTTACGATGCGTTTGCGTAGACATCTCAGACACGAGCTAGCTGCGCGTCATAAGCCCGAGGCGAGCCAAACGATATCTAGCAGATATGGTAGGGTGCTTCTGCGGCACAGCCAGAGGCCTCACACTCGTATGCACACATACAACATACACACATACATGCACACACATGTAGACACACACACACAATCTTCACAGCCTTTACAACATCCAAAACTATTTCTCATACTCACACACATGCAGTCTTCGTCGAACGATGAGCAAACCGAGGCGTTCATCATTTCGGATCACTTCATGCACATTTAACTCTACCATTAAATCTTTGTGCAAACTGTTGATACATTTTGACATTTCAATGTGAATTATCTTTGCATCATTATTGTCCTCATCGTGATTATCATCATCGCCGTCTTGGTCAATTTTATTCATTCGTTATTTGGTTTATTTTTCTTTCATTTCAGAGAGTTTACGAGACTACTTTAGTAGATTCGGTGATATATCAGAGGCTATGGTAATGAAAGATCCTACGACGAGAAGATCGAGGTAAGTGAAAATCAACTAATTGATTACTTGATTGATGTACTGATGGAATTAATTGAGTGGTTTTGCCGTATAGACGTACATGAAATTATGGAAGAATAAAAACTTGGAACAAATTTGAAAGAAATTATTTATATCACGCTGAATGTGAAGACTATTATTCAAATATTTTCATATTTGGTTATTCAAATATAGTTGCAAAGGTCAATGGTTAATTAATTTTGTGTTGGTGAAATTATACGCAATATTTTTGGGATTTATTATCGACTAGACGACATCTAGATCTGTGGCTAAATTAATCGTGTTCTCAATATTTTTGAGCTAGTGATATTTCTAAATATTGCCACTTCGTAATTCCAATGTTGTGAAAAAGCGATTAATAAAATGATCATAAAGTGATTAAGCTTTGTAATAGGTAGTAGATCAGGTGGGGGAAGGGGTGCGGCGCCAACAAATTCGTAGATACAACAGTCATTGCTTTGAATATTTTGAAAATTATATTTTCGCCTCTTTTTATAACGCCTCTTTTTACTACTACGGGTTTAACAATTTAATATAATTAGAATTTGCAAATAATTTCCTTAGCTTTGCCATAACATTTGTTAGCCCGGCTACAGGGCGTTGATGTTGCTGGAACCCAATGTTGTAGGAGCACATTTTGATTGTGGTCCATTAAAAGACGCCATAATGATCTGTTAACGTGTTGACAGTTTACAAACGATTGGTTAAATTAAAAGTAGCAGATTCCGTTGATTTGCGCACACCCTGTACCTTCATTCCATTCCAATTCGATCTTAAATCATTTCGCTAACAGTATTATACTTTATCATTTACCGAATAATTTACGTTCATTAAAATTTATTTATTATTTGCTGAAAATTTGCGAAATAAATTCGGTCGAAATCGGTTTAGCAAAAAGGAATAGAAATTCCGAAGTACGTTTGGGTAGAGAATTCCTTAAGCAGCCCGGGGAAATTGTTCTGCATGCTCTTCAGATAAAAAGGACCAACCTTTTTCCAGGATAGTTCAAGCGCCTTGCGAGTTTATTTCTGATTACAAGAAAATATTTGCAAATAAAAACGCAAATGAAAATTAAATAAATAATATTTGTAAAGATAAAAGCTATAAATTAAGTAAATAATATCACTGATTGTTTTGCTCTACGTGTATATCCTTTTATCCTTTTGTATATCTCTTTAGTTTTTTCTTTTGTTTTTCATTCCGCCAACATTCACTTAATATTGTAACGAAAATAAAAAAAGTTTTTGTATAATTCCGGTTATGATGGTGCGCTTGAGTGTGCGTGTGTGTGCCTCTAGATGAGTGTGAGTGTCTCTATATTCTGCGTGCCTCGGTGTGTGTATCTGCACCTACTGTTAAAGCATTAGATATGCTAAATTGATTTCGTAAATCATTTTCATGCTTTATTAAATATTAAATAATATAATCCTATTGTGAATGTATTCTTCTTCTCCTTATTCTTATTCCTCTGCTTCTGTTTCTTGTGTTTTGGGTGAATCATTTTATATTCTATGAAATTATCGTATTCCTTCTATTGAATTATGCAATTACGATGTTTTGACCTTTTTCCTTTGATCTGGCGAACTTTTCTTAATGTTTTTTATTAAAGTTAAATTTTGGTAAGTGCTTAAATTTACTGAAAATTGCTTTCTTTTAATGCTTCTGATTGCTTGAAAACTTTCGTTATTATCATTAAGATGTTCCCCACAATAATCACAAGATTTGAGAATTAAATTCTTAAAAATAAAATTCTTTTTGACTGATAAAGAAATTTCATAACCTTGGAGATTAAAGAAGAATCAGTTTAATTAATTAAAATATAAAATTATTGAGAAGATTATTTTTTAGAAGTATTTTTCCATTCTCTTAATAACATTTCGAAACGTTTTAATAACATTTTATTTTAATAACATTTGTTTCCAAACATTTTTTGGTTATTTAATGAATGACTGAAAAGCTAAAATAAATCTTTAAAAATTATTTTCATATAAAAAATCTTGCAGGACTTGTTAGAGCTTGATTTAAAAGCACTGAAACCATAAAGAAGTCACTAAAGATTTTAAAATATAATTCTGTTGATCTTGGGTAAAATCTTTGCAGATTCTTTTTGAAGACAACGCTTTCTAGTAGTCAATAAATTTTTGAATTTTAGACTGAATGGAAATAATTTCGAAATTGTTATTATTTCGCCGTCCATTCGAAAACTTAAACGACTTATCTAGTAATTAATTGACTTCTTTGTTGATTCATCTCTTTCTCTCCTTCACTTTTTACATTGACGTCTATAAAAATCCAAGTTATTTTCTTCCTTTTCTTTGATTGAAAACTTCATAATTTTTTCCTTTTCATTTAGAAAGAAAAGAGATTTTCCATGAAGATTCTTAAAAATTATAACTCGGAAAAGTAATTTGTTTAGACTTCGCGGAGGGGCTTCGATTGTATGTGTCTTTTGTGACTGTGACTTCCATTTCGATGGCTTTGCGGAAGATGCTTCGTGGAGGATGTGATTAACAAAAGTGAAAGCAGTAGAGATAATAAAAATAAGCTCGCTCTTCTTTCCATTAACGTTGAAGAATTGCATTTACCTCGACGAACTTTTCGAATTGCTTGCTGTTTGTTTTCAATCTAAGTTGTCAGCAAGTATTTCGATTCGGTGTTCATGTTTGTGTTCCGTTTTATTGTTGCTTCTTCTTCTACACACCTGCTCACCCATTTCGTGTAATAACCTCGTTTTCATTTCGCGCCTTGATCCGTTTCTCCAAAGCGTTTGGTGTTGGATTTTGACTTTTCTTCACCTTTTCATCGCAAATTATTGCAAACACCGAAGAAATTTATTACTTTGACGCAATTTAAAGCGAACATTTTCCATAAACATTCTTTCGAGCGACATAAAGTTTTTATTAAATTTCTCTGATATCTCCCGAACGTGCGACTTTCACTGCATTTATTTGTTATTGCCGTTGTTCGCATTCTCCTCGCTGTTGTTGTTGTTATTATTATTATTGTTGTTCTTTGATGATATTTTAGAGAATCATCGAGTCATGGAGTCATCGGCGTTGTTGGTTTCATTGTTTGTTCTTATTTGTTCTCATTGATGTTTCTTCTTATTGTTGTTGTTGCTGTTGTTGTTGTTATCATTATTTATTGTAGTTGAGAGGGTTTCGCGTGCGCTTGAGCATTTTCGCCCAAGGAATTTCCCGTTTTGTAATTTTAAGTTGTTTATGAAATCACCTCGGAGAACCCAAAGCCTGAACCTGAATTCTTATCCTTTCCTTTCTTGCTCTTCTTCTACTCCTCCTTCGACTTCTCCAGCTTATTGTCCCAACATTTCCGCTTGTTCCTTCGTCGCACCTCCCTTCACTCGTTTATTCGGTACATCAATCCGTTGGCGCATCAGAGAAATATTTCGCAGTCTATCAACAACACCAACAACAACAGCCGTTACGTCTGCTAGTGCTATTAAGATTCCAAAAGCAACTACAAGTAATAATAACAATCAGAAGCAAGTACGCCAGCACTGACGATGACAAAAACAATGATAATCGCTTCGAAAAGGACTAAGGACTCAAATTTACGAGTTCTCTTTTCAATATAAGTCGTCGCTAACCGGTCACAAGTAACCGATTGAGCAAACCTGGATAAAATGGAAACTGGCTTGAAGGAAAAGTTATCCGCTAGAGCAGATATTGCCACTGCTTCTCCTCTCAGCAATGTTCCCTCCCACAAAAACAAACATACGTAAACAATAAAAATAATAATAACAATAATATTGAAGCAACAAGAGGAAAGCGACAAATTCAAATAATTTTATAAAATTTTATCTTGCAAAAATTTCAATAAAAAAGACGTTTGATGAAAAATTTACTTAGATTTTAAGAACTGGGACACGTCAAGAGTTTGGAAAAAGGGAAGGAAGGTACAAGTAGTAAAACAACATGAGGTAGCATAAAAAGAGTAAACGGACCCGAAAAAGTAATGAAAAACACAATCTGTGAAAGGGTACTCGGCGGGAGTTCGCGGAGTGTTGGGGAAGGGTTGAAAAAGGTGCAGTAGGGAGTAAGAAAAAGGGTGAAACATGGTGTGGAATGACAGCGCTGAAACACCTATTGTTTAGACATTTCCCGTACAAAATGATTGCATATTGTTTGTGATAAAAAGTCGCGTAAGCGATGGTATGTCGAGTACGATCACGAACGGATCAGTCATTACGGTGTACAATGTATAGGATCCCACTGCCCTAAATGCAAAGGCATTTTTATCAGGTTGACAACCCCGCAGCTAATGGTTTTGGGCAGTAATAAAATTTCAAAACAATTTCTCGCGAACGGGTAAGTATTTTAAAATAGACTGAAAAGGATTTTGGCAGTTGATCGATGGGGATAGAAGGTAGGAGGGTCAGTAATACGTTGAAAGGATGGTCGAAAAAATAGTCAAGGTGAGACCGAAGGATGGTCGAAATGAGGATGCCTTTAGTAAAAAAGAGAGTGCGGAATGAGGACATTTAATATCCATCGTTAGTTTAGTTGACTAAAGTTGATTCCAAGTTACCAAAATCAAATGCAGAAAACGTCAAGAGTCATGACATTTTGGAAAGGATATTTCATCTCATGAAATGAAAATTGTAACAATTTTCTGAAAAGCTAACAAAATGAAAAACTAAAATAATGAAACGAAATAGTAAATATTAATATAGAAAATTACACACACATCCACACACACACAACCACACGCACACACACATGACTCAACACACAGGTACATTTCTGTCTAGTTTTTTGTCATATATTTTGTAGATAAAACATTTCCCGTGGAAATACTCGCAACTGGATTTACGCAACCCCGTTTGTGGGTTAAACCACATTAAATAAAGAAGCAGAGAAAAAAGATAACGACAGTTGATAAAAGATAACGACAGAAGATAATGAGCGATACAAGATAATGATTAATTAGAAAGCCATTGACGTTTCAATTTTCGATTTCTAATGGAATCTTCAATTATTGTGATGCATGGAGGCGGTGTTCTCTAGTAATTGATACCTTTCGTTCACTGAGATTCACGTCATCCGTTGATAAAGGAAGTCATTCCTTGATTCCTTTATTCTTTTATTCTATTCCACCTACGTCACTGTTCTGTAGCTTTCACCGTGGGCCGACGAAATGGAAGAGCCATTAAGTTGTTTGATTTTGATGAAAATCGTTTAGAATGTGTTAAATAATTTAAATGATTTAAAAGGATTGAAATAATTAAACGAATTTAAATGGTACGAGGTCTGCTTGTGCAAAATTTTGCAACTCCGTGATCTGCTCATTAATTCCTCAACGTTTTTTCATCTTGATTTTATTTAATCTGGAACAAGGTGTTATACGAAAGGGCACTTTTTTGCCGAGAGGGTGTAGTTACTTTTGCACGCAACTGTGAGATAACAAAAAAGCTATTAAGGAATAAAATAATAAAAGTGGGTTGGAATTGCTAAAGAAGAAAACCGGTCAAAACTCGTAGAATTAAATTCTAAGGTTTCACCGAAGGGATCACCCAAAACTCAATACTCCATATGTTTTATATTTTTGAAAAAAACCGATTACTTCTATTTAATCAAAAAGTTTTAATACTTTTTCTAGATCCTTTAGAAGGACGTGGAATAAAATTACAAGACTAAAAGCGTTATAGAATAAATGTGAATTACAATGGTTTCAAAATTTGAAGTAAACATTAAAAATTATTCATTTCCATTTAAAAACAAAACTGCACACACGCACAAACCAAATGTCTCTGTACCCAACCACACACATACCCTTGCATGCAGATATCCATTAACATTCCCACACACCCACATACGCATGCACACAAATACCGGCATACATATATGCACAAACTTATAGACAGAAATATTTCCGGCGCACTTTGCTGATGAAGTGATTAAAAAACTTCATTCTGCCTCTCTCTATCTTTCTCTCTCCTTCTCTACCTCTCGCTTTCTTTCCTTCTATGTCATTCTCATTCTGTGCAAAACCACAAACCGTTTAGTAACTCAAAATTCAGAAAGCATTTGTCCCTGTGGAACAATTTCGTTTAGAGTGTAACGTATACAGATTCAAAAATTTTCCACCGTAACCGTAAGCAGGATAATAAAATAATAACCAACAACAACAACAAAAACAACAATAACAACAACGAGAGCCACAACAATGAAAAGAATAATATAATAAACAAAATTTACTGATAACAAAACAAAAATTGATATAAAAGTGAAACAATTGGTTGCTCATGTTCAGAATTTTAATGAACACATCATTTGTTTTTGCGAACAGGACGAGTCGGGAAATGGGGAGGAGATGTGTAAACGAAGGGATATAAAAAAGCGGTTAAACAAAGTTGGTCAGGTGAGTTGGTTGGGAGGGGGAGGGTGGGGTTGAAAGGGAATTGTAGAGATCAAAAGCAGAAAAACAAAACAAAATGAAAAGTTTGACACGAGAAGGGCAGACGAGTAAGTTTCATTCAATAATAACAACAACAACAACAACAACAATGTATATCCGCAGTCGTAATGCCGTAACTTTGATTACGATACAATAATACCAGCATAGAAAACACCCACTGGGAAAATGTTACGAACTGATTTTTGGTAAAGTGACTAGTGGTAATTGATTAAGATTCTCTTAGTTTCTCTTTTGTAATACTCGACTTACTTCTTATATTCATTTCCTTATATTACTACATAATTTGAATCATCGCTCACACAATTGATCACTGAATTCGCCAAATAGCAAAGATGGACGGTAATAGATTAATTCTCTTTGCCTCAGAACATCGGAACAAAAGGAACCGAGCCAGAATTATCGAACTTACCCTTAGTTTTATAATGATTTTGTTGTAGCTGAGCTACGCTTCCATATTTCGGAACATCGGTTCATCGATAACATAAAAACATACTCACTTTTTCGACATAAAATTTCAGCACATCAGAAATAGTTAAAAATCGCAATCGCATGCTTTTACTCCTATAATAAAACAAGATGTTGGAAAACATTAGTTTTCAGTTTTGTAATACAATTTTGGAAATAAAAATGAAGCAGTTCTCACTTTCCTACTGGGCAACTACTAAAGCGGTTGCTTAGAAGAAGAGAGAGATAGAGAGAGATAACTGCATAGGGACGGCAGCATATCCAATCTGCTGATATTGGTGTTGTTGTTGCTGTTTTTTAATTTCATGTGAAGTTTTGTATTCTACAATTTTATAAAACTGTCCTTAAACAAAATGTTTAACCCAAGTAATCCCTTCATTCTTGTCGAAGAGGCAAATTTTTAGTGACAGAAATCAGATCGAAGTCACTTTATCAATTTCAATGTAAGTGAAAGGGGAGGAAAGGATAAAGATAATTGCGGTTATATTCTCGAAAACGTTTTAGTACTAAAAGGGTTTGATTTTACGATAAATTCTATTTTTTAATAATGCGAAAGTCTTTAGCAACAATAGAATCAGGAATTAAAGCTAGAACGCAGGAAATCGAGTTGATGAATTGAGGACAGTTTGAAATTTTTGCTGAATATTCAGAATTGTTGGAAACTGATGACAAAGCAGTTTCGGAGTATTTGCAATCATTAGAAATGATTTAAATGCAGATGACGAGTTAGGACATTGAATTCCCGGCGAGGGTGTCTTTTATTATGCGATGGGTTTTCAGATATATTTGCTCACATTGATAAAGAATTTAACCGCAATAACTTTACGATCTAAAACAATTTGCTAAAATATGTCCGATCTTAAACTAAAATCGTTTGACTAAAAATCTTGAGGTGGGAATGGATTTTGTTTAAGTTAAAATAAATAATAATTCTGGCTTAAATTTAAACTCTATCGATTTGGTTTAATTAAATTGAAGCGAGTTTTGAAGAATATAGACCGTTTGTTAAAATAAAGATGGATGACTTTGCAATCTTGCGAGCTTTCTTAAAACTTTAATCAATTCCTTTGAAGAATTTAATTGAATGAAAAATTTACGCAAGAGAAAACCAAGCATTTTATTCAAAACATACTGTCTTCTCGATTATTATTTGTTTTATCTGAAGAAGAATCGAAACTGATAGAGAATATTTGGATTCGAATCTCAGAATGGTCTTTAAAGGCATGTAAGTTTTTTCCTAACAGAAATTTGTGGCGAATTCGGGGCTCTCGCTTGAACTTTTAAAATGATCATAAGCTCGCAATATGAAACTAGATTTTTCGAGATCTTTGAGGCCACAAGGTTGCCTGTATAAAATATTTAATGAGTGTTAAACAGCTTTTTTTGTTTGCTCCTGCCTATCTAATGTTGCGTATATTGCACTCATTGTACCCTGAATCAAGATGGTACCCAGTTTTATTATCTTCGGTTCTATAATATCGTAAATGCCTTCAAGGTAATTTCTATTGAGGAAGCCACCTTCAACCAACCTACCTACCAACTAGTCCAACTCATACTGCCAACTACAAGCAACGGCCAGAACCAACCCTTAGACAGAGCAGTCAACCACTTGCCCACTTCCGGCATTTATCTTTATAAGCGGGCCAAGAACGAATACAAATTTGCTACAATACAAAAGAATATTCTTTGGAATGAAGAGAGGTTTGAAGGGAATTACCAGTAGCCGGAGAATTGGCAGAGGCAGAATAGTGGAGGATACATCACGGCCGTTATTTTTATAAAAAACATCATTCACATTGGAGCAACCATCTAAATCCTTTGTTCTCAGACACGAGGGAAAAAAAGGACTCCTTGAGCACGCACCGGCTGACTGAAGTCGATCGGTCGGCTGGTTGATTGGTTGGTTGGCCGGTTGTTGTTGTTGTTACTACCGGAGGATATTTGTTAAGAAATAACAACGATAAAGGAAGAGACCCATGAATGATGACGTTGATGATAAAAGAAGAAAAAAAAAATGAAATAGAAAAAGAGGTAGCGACAGAGGAAGATAGAAAGCGAAGAATTTGATAACAAAGGTTGGCAATGTTGGTTGCATAAATTCTAGTCATTCTAGTAAGAACACACTCGTGGATACATTTTGATATCTTACGAAGGATGAAATGATGATGCAGTAAATGAAGCTGCGCCGCTGCCCACAGTAGATGCCGTTATCATTCTGGGTACCATTCTCGTTGGCTACGTCTCTGTCATCTTCACTGTCATTGTTGAGATGTTGTTGCATCGTTTTTTATTGCTGTGAGTAGCTCAAACTGAACAACAAATTCTTCAGACCGATATGGTCGTCTCTAATGGCACGTAACCTAGGTGAGTAACGTGGGGGAGGGGGCAGAAACGACGAAAAGTGGAAGAAGAAGAAGAAGACACTCAGGTGAATGCATTTCCAGGAAATTCTTGAAAGAGTCAAAAAGAATTAAGGGTTCCGCATCCAACCCAAATATTTTTATTGATAAAATTGTCATAAAAGAAGCTCCTATTGAATTATACATACTCCCCCCGCTCTCTCTCCCTTTCATTCTGAAACTGTTTCTATTTATTTTTCATTTTCTATTTCTCACTTCGCTGGCAATCAGTTTCGGTTATTTTCTAAGAAAATTTAACGTTTTGTTCATCTGCCGCTAAATCCAAATCCGGCGGAAGTGGTAGTACATAGAGATCTCAGGCTTGCTGTTTTTGTTGGTCGCATTTTTGTTTTGCTAGAATTTTTTACCCTTACGAAAAACGATAAAAAGTCGTCCGCGTACCCGCGACCAATAAACAAGCTTTTATTTTTCTGCTTTTGTGAAAAAAACAAACGAGAGTTTTTCCGCCGCAACTCAGAGAGGTTAAAGGCCGGTGAGTGGGAGAGTGTGACGGAGGCAGGGGAGGAGTGTAGAATCATGAAAAACGAACGTTTAATCGAAGGTAGGATGCCGCTCTTCTAAAGCCTGTCTTCCTCCCGCGAGAGGATTAAATGAGTTTTGTATTAAAATTAATCGATTTAACGACAATTTGAGTGAATTTATGATACCAATTTATAATGGTAATACCTAGGCCTTGAGGGATCTTTACTGTTTAGACCATGGAGAGGAGGTGTTGAGGTAAACTGTGAGAAATGGAATACTTTGAAGCAATAAAATCCTTAAAGAGAACCAACTGTGTTTTATTGGGAGCTAAATATTTGCAGGAGATACTAAAAGGACAGAAAATATAATTTACGTATATATATATATATATATATATATATATATATATATATATATATATATATATATATATATATATATATATATATATATATATATATATATATATATATATATATATATATATATATATATATATATATATATATATATATATATATATATATATATATATATATATATATATATATATATATATATATATATATATATATATATATATATATATATATATATATATATATATATATATATATATATATATATATATATATATATATATATATATATATATATATATATATATATATATATATATATATATATATATCCCATTGTTTAAATCAGTATTCTGCTCAAAGGACGTCGAATATCTTACGGTTTAATTTAACGTCATAAAAATACTATAAGTGCGAAGTAAGTACGATGATATTTATGTACGTGTAACAAATAGCGAAATCACCAACAAATGAATACACAACCAACAACAATAGGAAGTGCAATATCTGCGCGCGAATAAAGGATCCATCATAATTTTAAGCCTTGAATGGTCATTAAATGACCCGAACAATGCGCGTTATTGTGTGTATTGCGAATGTTTGTGCATGTATGTCTGTTTATGTGTGTGTGTGTGTTTAATATATCTTACTCGCTTATGGTCGAAGCTGCCGGCATTCTTGAGACCTTAATGAAATAATTATTAATTAGAGATGACCTTAGGTTATGCAAGAAGCTTAAGTTGCTCAAAGTAAGCAGGTGTTCACCATTTTTGTTTCTGTGTAATCAATAGCAAAATCCTTCTTTGATTTATTATTCAAACACGGACATACCGTTATACGGACACCAAAAAGAATACTATTTGAAGAAAAGGACGAAGCACAATAATCAATAGTTCATAAAAAATTTGTGAAAATTAATTTTCTATTGATTTTGTTAGCGTTTGAACATAAAGAGTATTTATTTAGTGGCGACCGCAAAAGAATTTTTTGCGCCTTCAAATAAACGAAGAAACATTTTTTGTCGCAGGATTTGGTTTCGTGCAAGTTGTTCTTTCTTGTAATTCAATTTCGTCTTGATTGAAAAAGTCTGCCTCGATTTTTTGTGGATCTAGATCGACTAAGTTGCTTTAAGAGCTCATGAGTTTCGTGATTCGAATCGAAAAAATTTATTTCTCTTTTGAAGACCTGCTTGATATAGTTTTTTTAGGGGAACACCCGTGTCCTATTGGAGCTTAGTACCCTTCTAATTATTCGTTTTAAATGAAAGCTTTTAAGGCAAATACTAAAATTTCTTCCTAACTTCAGTAACTCCGTAATTTATACTGCTCGCGCTGAAAAAAATTTGTTCCCAGATTGAATGTCCCCTAACTCAATTGTTGTCCAATACAAGATAGGTTCTGTGCAGAGCTCCTGGTTCTATCTATGAGGGTTTTTAGAAGAGGGAAAGAAGGCCTCGCGAGGAAAAGGATTGCAGTTTATATTTAGACGAAACGGTGATCAGGATTCGCACCGCGAATGCCATTACTAATTTTATAATTAATTTTTTGATTATCCTTTAGTGGTTGCTTATATTATTTTTTAAAAATTTCCTTTGAGTTTTAAAGTTATCAGAATTATACTTATTATATTTGTTGTGCATTCCAAGGTTAGATTTTAGTAGGCTTTAAGGTTAGATTTAGTAGGCTTATTCAGAACTTGCTTAGTAACAAGTTTTCGTATTATATTTCCTATTTTCCACCTGCTCCTTAATTAATTTTATAACTTTTGAAAACTTTCTTATTTAAATTTCTTGGTAGTAGTTTTAGTTCCTTCCTCTAATTCGCATTTTTTAAATATGTTTCATCCAAGTTTAACCTCAGATTATTAGCTCAGGACTAGCTTAATGATACTGTTGGTGACTTAAAATAATTTTTTTGTTAACCTAAAAACTATCCACAGTTATTTTCCGTATAATTCGATTTTGTATTCGAATTTCACTTGGTGTATTTTTACTGTTTTATTACAGTTTCTCCGGGAGGCGACATTTACTTTCATGCTTTAGATGAATCAATACTTCATCTTCTTCTCTTTGATCACTTGAGTACAGAGAATGTTTCTCAGTCGAAATAATTGTCTTTAGGTATCAATAAGCAATTTTAGAATATTCGTTGCCACTGTTGTTTTTGTTGTTTTAATTGTTGTTTAAATGCCGTCCAAGGGAAATAATGACCAAAGTCAATTTCGATGCTGCAATCAATTGATTACGGTATCGTATTGATGTTTAAGACTATTCTTCACAATTCTCCAGTGATAATTTTGTATTGTATCGGTTTTGATATTGTCTGCCAGAGGTTTTCTGATTTTAAGTGCTCCACCACGCCTTTCCCCCTACTCCATCCTCTTCCAGTTTCGTATGGTCAGTTCTCATTTATTAGTATACTCTACTAGTGATAGCGATGAGTGTTTGTGCATTTTCTTTAGGTTGAGCAGTCGCAAATTGTTGTTGGGTGCGTTACTTTTGCTGTGCTTTTTAGTAATGGTGTTCGTTCCATTTGAGTCTAGACATACGCTATGTGTAATTGTCGACGAATATAAATCGAATATAGAATGTTAAATCACGACCATCAACACAGACAATCGACAATCAGATTCACAACCCGATTCAGACCCAGACAGGAATTCATAGAAAAAGCAATTGCTAGTTTTATTGTTATTGCTTGGTTATTATTACTGTTTGTTGAATGTTGTTATTGTTGATGTCGGTGATAGTGCTTTCGATAGTTTTGTTGTTTTAGAGTTGTGTTGGTAATGTTGGTAAGCGCATTTGTTGGAATTTTTGCTCTTGTAAAACCCAAAGCAGTGATACATTACGAAAGAATACACACGCACACACACACGTTTGTAATTTTGAAAATAACAACTATAATAACAACAAATAACAACCAGCAATAAAAGCAGCAGCAGAAGTAACGGTAACAACAACAACAACCAAAATAACAATAGCTTCCGAATCGTCGTTAATTACAGGAAGAAGAGAGGAAGAGAGAAAGGAGGAAGAAATGAATGTAAGTGGAAGGAAGGAAATAGTGAACGCCGGGGAAGGAGGGTAGGAGGGAAGAAAACCAGAAAGGAAGTATGGACCACTGATGGCGAAGTTTGTTAGGGAGGAGTGTCGGCAGCCGTGGTGGAGAGAGAGAGAGGGAGAGGGAAAGAAAATGGAGTGTGAAAGAGGGAGAAGAGTGAAAGGAAATGATTGGGAACAGATACGCAGAAATTAACAAAGTACTACAAGCCTTTTAACCACAACGGTAACCAGAAGTAACACTCGTATTTGAATGCACACTCTTACACACACTCACACACACTCATACATGTACTTACAAAATGATTTTGAGCTACAGTGGTTGTAGGTTTCTAAGGATTCATTTAGTTGGTTTAACTCTATTTGTCTATTTCTATCTCTTAATGTCTGTCTCTCTCTCTCTCTGTTTCTTCCCTCTCTCTCATTCTTTTGGTTTGACGGTGTGTAAATTTTGCTTTCTAGCAGAAGACCTGTCTGCCTACTGGACGTAGTGCTTATGGAGACACATCTATTGAACGAAGGGAAAGCATGATGGTGCAGAGGGAGACATAGATAGGTAGAGGGAAAGGGAACGGGAGAGAGAGAGAGAGAGCGAAACTGTATCAAAGGAATGAAGTCGTAGATAGAGTTAAACCGAATCTCATTAAAATGCAGTGCGAGATAATAAGCATTTTAATTAAATATTTAACAGGAATAAGTTTATCACAACACATGCATGCATGCCATGCCGGGACTGTTAGAATTGTCGGAGCTGCGTGCCGATATACCGATGCTGGTCTTAAATGTTGAGAATGTGTTTGGTGTCGGTGTTGGTGCGCTTATGCTGACGCCGATATTAAGGCAGCTCCTGATGTAGATGTTCTGCAAAGGGAGGGTCAGAGAGGGAGTGATAGGCGGGGTGAAAATGAATGGTTAGTGGTTCATGCAATTTGTGGAATTCCTTCTTGTTATTCTAAGAATTTCATGAACTTCAAGTCAGTTTGTAGCACGCATACGTATATGGCAATACATTTAAATGCGAGTGTGTCTGTGTGTGCTTCTGTATGGTTGTGGGTGAGTATGGATATGTGATATATCAAAAAGGAAGGACAAATGCTCCAATACATGTTTTGTAGAAAGAAAGAAATTGTTGTCTATTTGTCAGCTCGATGTGTTTGAATCTTGTGATATTCTCGGTAAAATTGCGTATGCGTTGACGACGTCGCATCAATTGACGATTGCGTATTCGACAATTGTTGCAACTTAGTCGTCTGTGATTGAGGTAAAAGGAATGCTCTTTACTTACAATTTATCCTCTTTATCTTCTTTATATTCTTCATGTACGTCATATGTACATGATATATTCATTTTATCGTCAAATGCAATATTTTGTAAAGGTTAATTTTGCTTGGCAATGCTGTTTTGTAACAATATGGCAGCACTGTGGATTTAACCACATTTTAATGAGTTTAAACGAGTTGAAAATTGTTGTACGTTCTAATCGTTTCATGTTTCTCTTTCTCTGTTCCTTTTCCTTATTCTTATCTTCTTCTTCTTTTTCTTCTTTTTCAGAGGTTTCGGTTTTATTACCTTCAGTGATCCTGCCAGCGTAGATAAAGTTTTAGCTCAAGGTACACACGAACTAGATGGTAAAAAGGTAATTTTTTCAGTTTTTTTTCTGCAATTTTCTAAACTGCAAATGAATGAAAGAAACAGAAGAATAAGTAAATGCAGCCAAAAGAGGCAGATAAAATTACAGCAAAAAAAATGGAGTATCAAATGGAACTTTAGGTTTCCTGAGTGCTTGCCGGGAAAGAGAAAATCTTTATAAAAATAAACAATTGTTTAAACTCATAATTAATATTCCGCAAAATAATAAAATGGTATCAAATTAGGAATTCTATTTGATAAAGAGTTATAAACAATTGTATAAAAACCTATCTAAACCTATTTAAAGTATAATTGCAATTGTATGAACTTCTAGAAAAACAGGAAACACTTTTCAGTAACCAGGAATGAAGTTCTAAATTTTCCGTTCAATTGTCGTTTAATAAGCGGTAACAGGTAACTCTCTAGGAAATTTTTCGGTTTCTCCAAGATTGAACATTTTTTCCAGGTAGAGAAAAAATTATAAATTAAAAAACTATTATAAAAAAATATTTAAAAAAATATTATAGAAAAAAAATAAAAAATTAAACTTAAAAAATAAATAAAAAAAAATTACAAAAGATTTGATGACATATAACGAAAATTTTTATTAAAAAAATCTTTTCAATGACGAAGTAAATGAATTTTACGGAAATGCTTCATTATAAAAAGTGACGGGTGGAAAAGATTGGTTCAAAATTATTTAAAGGAATTCTCCAATTTTTATTTAAATCATCGAACCATCAAAAATTAAACCCTTTTAGTCAATAACATTCTTTTTATTATTTTGTTTTTTACTCTTTTCTTAAGGAAAAATTGTGGTGAGGATATAATGATATTCTATATGTTCATTTTATAAAATTTATAATTTCAATAAAATCGATGAAAATTTTCTAAGGTTTGAGAAACGCATAAAATCGAAATAGAAACGCCTTTCCCCTCAAATATCTCCAATTTAGATTTGTTTATAACTAACGCATTTCCCACTTCCTAAAAAGTCTTTAGAATAGCTTTGTAATAATTTTACAAATTTAATCGCAAGCGAAAAGAGAGGCAGTAAAAATTAATTGCTTACGGAATTATTATGAAAATGTGAGCCAGTAGATTGTTACGATTTCAATCAACGCCATTATTATTTTCATTGGCTGCAACATCTGCAGCATTCAGTATTCGGTCAGCTCTCTTGGAACAAATACGGCAATAGAGTATGCGGTTTGACGTTGCTCAAAGGCTGAACGGAACGACTGCTGCATAACTGAATGACCGATCAATCTGCCAGACGACCTAAAGACAGTTCAGTTCAAGTCCGCTTAACATTGGGTCAGTTAGATCGCAATGCAGTCGGATCCGTTGGTCCGTCTGTTGGTTGGTGAACTCCATTTACGAACCACTTCAAACCAAATTCGGTTACGTAATGAATGCTGAAACTTGACCAAAGGGTTTCGTCGTCGTCGCCGTTGCCGTTCGTTCATTTACAGAAGATGCATTAACTTAATCACTTTGCGAGTCCGCAGCACCAGATTTGCCAACTGATGATGTTCAATTTCCGTCCGTCCACTCATATTTTCTGAGTTTCAATTCCTATCTCCCCTTCCAAAAATCGTCCATCGTTTTAACAAAGCGATTCCATTAGATTTTCTAATTTTTTTTAATAATTTTTTCTGCTTTCGTGTTTTTTTTCTCGTCTTTTAAGTTTCCGTTCACTTTATATTTTGGTCGGTCCGTTTTGATGGTATTTTTTTCGTGAATAAATCTCGGGTATCGGGTGGGCGAAAACTGACGTTCTGACTGCTGGTTGGGCCCTTCGATTGATTAACGAACAATGTCTGAGTGACTGCCATTCCCGTTTTGAACACTCAATCCTGATTAGTTTTAATTTTAATCAGGAAATCGATTTTCGTGCGCCGCGCTCGCATAATGCTACAAGGTTCTCGTTTGAAGGGGGAAGAAAGGGAGGCAGGCGGGAGTACGGTGTTTTGGTCTAGAAGGATATGGCATGAGTTTGTGAAGCAATCAGATACCATCCCTGACGTTTGTCGGGAAATGAGTTGGGTTGGATACTTGTGGGTGGTGGGTGGATTTTGATTTTATTCGAACTTACAATTTTTGCGTTTTACATTCACTCTCTCTCTCCTTCTCAATTTTGAACTAATACTTCGTTATGAATGAAATTTCCGGCCAGTTTTAATATTCTTTAATAATATTTTTTAGTTCGATTTTCTTCACCGACAACCCCTTGTCAGGGTCGATTAGTACCACTTAAACAATCGAGGTTCACAAAATGGACAATGTTGCCCCTTCGATGCTAACTTAATGCATTGACACTTTGCGTTCGCGTTTCAATTTATGCAACGTCATGTCATGGCTTTGCTTCGTAAAAAAATTGAATTTTTATGATTTTTAATTATTTTTAATGATGGCTCTTATTGTCATTCTTGCTTTCTGATTGTCTTCGTTATCGAGGTCGTGATCGCTTTTCTTCGCTCTTGCGAACACTTTGCGGCTTTGGGGTTGCCAGGACCGTTCAGTACTCCGATGTGCTGTAGCTAATAAAACCGTGTTAGGTCGTTCCCTCTTGTGGGGAGCATTAGAATCCGATGTTAAAACATTTTACCATCCAATAATTCCAAATTTCTGAAGATGGAAATTATTTAATAGAATCGCTTGATGTCCTCCCGGGCGGGGCTATTAAGTGAAAATAAAAACGATTTTTGTAACAGTTTAATTCAAAATTGATTTGCCCGATTATAAACTATTTAGTTCAGTGCTTGTCCATTTTGTCACTCAATATTGTTTCAACAAGAGACTCTTATATTACAGAGCTCTTATACTTCAGAGCCTATTTCATAACATTCTAATTTCTACGTCTCTCATTCCTAAAATGGTTTTCCGACAGTAGAGAAACAGGTTTTTCTTTAGCAAAATCGAGAAAATGCTTTCCAGAAGAAAAATGTAGAATGGCTAAAATCTTGACCGAGAAGAAAGGCTTAAAAATCTTTGCCTTTTGACCCTTAAGGGGATGAGAAGTTTAGCTAAATGAGAACTCCCTTAAGGGTCCCTTTGAGACCCCATTTCGGCACTTTTAAAGTATCATTTAAGAAATATGTCGATTTATTTATAACAAGTATCTCAAAAAACACGAACAGAAAAACCATAAAAGTTAAAATTCTACGTTTCAGAATAATCACAAAATATTTATCGATATTTTATTGAATTCCTTTGAATATTTTGGGCAGGATTAGCAACAAGGATTTGAACTAATTCAAATGCAGAGAACGGAACACTTAATAAAAACGACCATTGCGATTGGGTAGCACCGCCAGCACCGTTTAAGAATCCAATATTGATACAAACATTTTTTTATAAACTATAAAGCCTTTTCTATGGCATATATGCGCGTTCGTTTTTATTTTATTTATGAACCCCTTCTTCGGGTAAATAAAAACTCTATAAGAAAAAACTCTATAAAAACTATATAAAAAGTTAAATTTCGTTAAAGCTTTTAAATAGACAGAGAGAGAGATAGGATGTAAGAGAGAGATAGGGAGAGGGGGAGAATAAAGAGGGAAAAACAGAGAATTGTAAAAGAAATAAATACATTGAGGGCTATGGTCATTCAGTAGCCACTGACTAACTATCGAAAAGCCTCTCAACCACCTTCAGACCAAACAACATCGACCTCCTCATTCATTTTATTGGTGTAAAAGTAAGAAGAAGAGGGTAGTAATCAAAAGCGAATTGATGTGGGAGTAATTGCAATAGAAATAACGTCCATAGTCAGACCATATTTTCACCAGTCCTTAAGTCCTAAGTTGGTTACCATCTCGCTTGCATGCTCGCGCCCTTGTTTCCCCTCGCCTAAGCAAAATTAAAACGAATACAAAAAAAGTGCGTCATAAATTGAAAGAAATTTTTGTATAACTTCTGGCTTTGTGTAGCTTAAGTGCTTCATTTAAATGTTGCAACCACAGCTATTTTCAGAATTCTTTTTTCTCTTCTCTTCCAGGTCGATCCGAAAGTAGCGTTCCCACGACGAGCTCATCCTAAAGTAAGTATACTGTAGTGTAAAATCTTAGTGTGTGTGTATGTTTGGGTATATATAAACATAGATGTATGTGTGTGTGATGATTGAAGAGGACGACGTAAGGTAACGTTACATTGCGTTAAAATCTAACATCATGAAAAGCAGTTGCGTTGATATTGTGCGATATTTATTCAGAACATATTGGGAGAGGGGAAGAAGAAGGGGGGAAAGAGATACCCTAAAAAGAAGTTAAGTGACGAATGAATAAAAATTCTGGAAAATTAAAGAAGAGAGTAATAAGAGGAGTATAAAAGCGGTGAGCATTGGTGAGGAAAAAAAAACGGAACGACAAAATCAACGAGTATATATATATATATATATATATATATATATATATATATATATATATATATATATATATATCTATTGCAAAAAAAATCATACATATACATACACATAAAAGACCAGATAAATCCACTGCCACTTTTACGAATCGGTAACAAAATGATGATGACAGCAGTTTGGGCTTCCTTCGAACGCAACCAAAGAAATGCGAACGCAAAATGTGTTGGTTAGCATAATAGTAATAGGTGTGAGTGTGTGCATGCGTTTGCTAGTTAGTATATAAATATTGTAGGGGAGTGTGTATGTGCGCACGTTTATTGGGAACCACAATATAATCACAATCATGCCACGTACCACGTAATGACAATAACCAGTGATAATGACGATAATGATGACACTGAAAATGTGGAGGAGAACGGTGGTGAATGGTGGCGGTAATGATACTGATGATAACAAAGATAACTGGTGACGTTGATGTTGCTAATGATGAAGGCAATGGCACCGACGATGGCGCGACTAATGACGAAAGTAATAGCGATTACTATGACAATGACAATACCAATGACGATAGTGTTGACGAAAGCGATACCTTTGCCGATGGGTGCTATTGCAGACGTGTAAATGCTACAAACAAAAGTAAAAAAAATGTCGCAATTTCCGTTTCCGTCGCATCATCCGTGGCATCTGTGTTCTTCTAATGTGATCGCATTAAAGGATAACGTTTTTTTTGCTTAAAAAAATTACAAAATTTTGTGTACCTAAAAATTTTTGTGCATTGGAATTATGATGAAAACATAAGTATTCAGCAAAGACAGCTAGTTATGAAAATTACCACCAAAGTGAACGGATAGCTCGTTACTGCACCAGTCGCAGCTTTTCCTCAGTAGCATCTTTTCTCAGAAGCAGCTTTTCCTCAGTAGCTGCTTCGCTGGAGAATTAGCAGATAAAAAGATTTAGCTTAAAAGTATAAAAAAATCAGCTCGATGAAGTAACGCGAACCAAGAGAGAGAGAGAGAGGGAGAGAGAGAAAGAGCGGGAAGAATATAGGGTAGAGGGATCTATCGATCACACAGTAGGAAAGAGTGAACCGCCTGCTTTTCGTGAATAAAGTTGTTAGAATAATATGAATCTCTATACAAATTTTATTGAATTTTTTAACACTAATTTATTTTTAACACTAATTTTCAAATTATAAAAAATAGTTATATAAAAATTGACAAACTAATTAATTAATTAATTAATTAATTATATAAAAATCAAAAATTAATATAACGTAATATAATAGGAATAGGCAAGAATAACGAGCAACGGATACCAATTGACGTTTTGAGGTTTTTCGAGGAAAAGATCGGAATTATATATTGCAAAAGTAAAATTGATCTATCACGCAATGTCGGGCATGTCATGATGTGATAACATACTGGGCAATAGTGGTTTATCGTTCGTTACCTGTAATCTTCTGTCATAGCAAAACTCTTTTGAGATCTCTAGCTCTGAATGGGTTAGGAAGGAAAATTGCATTAATGCTAAATTAATGCATTAATTAAGAGATATCTCAGAATTAATGATCATTAATTACCACAACTATATCATAGTGGTTTACATTATATACATTATTAATAATTTACAACCTCGTAGTACATCTTAGATATAGCACGGCACATGTCCCGAACACGTGATAATTATCAGTATCTGGTCAAACACTCAAACAGACGATTTACTTCGGCTCTGGCATATTTATATCGTCTTTTTCCTATAGGGACAATATATACAATTTTTGAAGTAGGAGCGCAAAAGTAGGCGCTGCAGAAGACTAATCAAAAACAAATAACGAACATTTAGCTGCTTAAATATCAAAACTGGTTGAAAAGCAGTAGTTTTCGACGAATGTATAAAATGACCACAAAATGTCAAGGGAAGGGAAGGGAAATTCTTTGTGAAGGATAAAGAGTGCTGAATGCAGGAAAATTGAATAGGTTTTCTATGGGTCGTTTTGTGTTATCAAGAGGAAACTTTTATTAAGAAGTTGCCGCAGTTAAGTAATAATAATTAATACTAAGAAGAACAAGCGCAACAAAAAGGCAGCAAAATCATAAAAGGAAGCAGCTTCCCAATCAACCATTCACGATGGAATTTGTAAATATATGTATGTGCCCATAACGCTCCCGGATATCCGGGAATAAAACTTTAATAATTGGATGCTATTTAATTTTAGGGTATTGTTCGATTAAAAACTCATGCGGGGGGGGGAGGGATGGGCTAGGGGGATAATGGCAGAGAAGAGAGAGTATTCATTTTATGCCGTCTGACATAGAAGGCCAAACAGATTTTGAATCCGATTGTGGTTGCTTTCATTAAATGATGGAAGGATTCATTTCAATGCTCGTCTCAATTCCATAAACCGTCGTTTTCTTCAATTCGTCTTAAGTTACTTGCCTCAGAGTTAGTGCCTCAGAGCCCCCATTTGTACCCTACACCCGAAGGGTTAGGATATATGATCTTTGTTGCTCCGCTTGTATTGCATTAAAGGAGGTGTGGCAGATACGGGAAATTTATAATTGGTTTGGTTTTGATGTTTTATGGCTGAAAATCAACAGAACAGGCGTGGCGCGCCCAATATTGTACAATACTATGTGTGGGCTCCTTTGAAAAGAGTTGAAGATAAGTTAGTGGATGTAAATCAACCAAAACGAGAGAAATGTAACATTAAATGATATTTGCACTCCTTACTGATTATTAGGATTCAACTATAAATTTATTTACGAGCGTAGGGTACATAAGCTTCAGCCAGCCCGTAGTTAGCGTCCTTACTTGTTTTCATTTCAACTTCAATAGAAATATCGTACAATGATGCAAACAACAACAATAACGATAGCAACGACAACAACGACAGCGATAAATCTGGGAGGAATCTCATCATTCTCTCAAACAACACGCGATTCAATTGAAAAGAAAATCAAGTTCTTAACTCGACAAAAGACCTCATAAATTTTCTCATCACTATGAAAGATGATGATAAAGGGAAAGATGGAGAGATCATGAAAGAAGAGTAGGAAAGTGCGTGTGAGTGGGTGGTGGTTTGGAGCGAGTGGGTAGTCGATAATGTGAGCAAGTAAGAGGTAAGGGGTGGGTGCGAAAAAACTATTCATACCAATTACAACTAGGCGCGCTTTAGTAATGACCACTTTCGTTATGCTTGAGGGATTACTTTTGTAAAGGTTTGTTGGTTTAAGATGAAACCGTATACGAATCTATCCCTATTAAAGCAGATCCCATTCATCCACTTATTACGGTCATAATTCAGAAATGTAGGGGAGGAAATTCAGACTAAAAAAAGGTACTTATGGATTTTGAAATTACTGAACGTATATCTCAAGGACACGGGTCCTGTTTCACCCAAAGAAAAGAGGGAGCTTTTTATACTCTAATTTCAGAAAAATCAATTTTCTCTTTTAGTATTGAAATTTGTAATTTGAGGGAAAAGTCCCGCCCTGCATCGATTTCTGGGATGCATCCAGTGGCTTCTGAAATGTAAACGGTTTCTTAAATCTCCGAGAAGCAAGTATTTATTTTCGGAAAAAGGAGTAGATTTCTAGGAGTAGATTACAAAATAAAGTTTTTGAAATATGAATAACAATTTCGGAAATATTCCGAAATGAAAGTCGTTGTTTCGGGGAGAGAAATGGCGATACAAATCGTTTTTTCAAATATAAAAGACGATTTATGGAATACTGATGCTGGTTTCTGAATTGCAAATAACTATTTCTGAAATACAAACGTTAATCTTCGACAGGGTTGTAAGGTTTCCCTAACGCAAGCATTCTAAGAGTTCCGTGGCTTCCCGGATTAGCGCAATTTTATAAAGTAATTGCTTTCTTTGGGTTCACTTTGTCGGGCTCTAGATAATTAAAAGACAAGTTGAAATTGCATTAAAAATAGAAAATTATCTGTCAATAAAGAAACATCATCCATTATTGCGGGAGGCTGTAGTTGCAGGAAATGACCTGATGGGACAATACTTTGACTTTAAATCAATGGATTTGCATCATTGCATCAATGAAATCATTAATTACAATAATATATTTTTATGTATTGAAGCTAGCTTTTCTCAAATTTCTTAATCTTATTACTTTCTTTCGCTTTTGTTATTCGCAAGTTTAAGTCCCCTAACCCATTTGTCCCCTTACCGACCTCGTTAAAAACTTTAAAACAAAATCCTCGAAGCAGAATTCGAGAAATTTAAGTTTTTTGAGATTCTTATTATTTCTAAATCATTATGTTTTTTCTATGGAATTTCTTTTGTGTTATGATAGAATTTCTTAATTCACTTGTAGTTTGTTTGTTTTTTTGTTGTTTTGAATTGAAAGTAAGAAGAATCGAAAATTTGTGAACGCATCGAAAACATTTTTGTGGATGCAATTCTTAGAATGTTTTTTTCCATTTTGCCGCACTTTATTTCTCCCTTACTTTTTTCTTATCTTTCATCATTTCATATTTTTCTGTTTTTTTATTTTTATTCAACATCTTTTAAATTTTCAGTTTTAAGTATAAAGCTAAAGAATAAGAAGTTCTGTAAGTTCTTCTGGAACTATTGCTTGAGGATATTTTCTTCTCTCCATAAAAAAATAAAATAATCGTGTGATTATTGATTACGATGATGATAATGATGACGGTTAAGGAAAAAGGATGACTGCTTCTTTTTTGATTTGAGCAACTTTTGAAATCAATCTTTTTTCATTTTTTTATTCTTTCGGAATATAATTTATTTTTCTTCTTCTTTTACTTTAAATATTTTGCATTGGTTGCAAAATCTTGAGTATTTTATTGTTTATGAAATACCAGTGACCTTCATTCTACGGATTACGCACTTTTAATCTTAGTTCTTTTCATCCCCACACGTTACTCCATACCTCTCGCTTACTCATTCCCACACTCTTCCTGAACAACGATGATGATTATGACGATATGACAGCCTTCAACGGATTAGTTTTGCTTACTATCTTCATTAAACACACAAAAAGTACGCACGCATACACACACGTATACATGGATACAATGAAGAAGAAAAGCGTGGGAGAGAGAGAGAGAGTGAGAGACAGATAAGGAGCACAAGTTACGTGCAATAAAGTGAAAGTTAAAATTTGTTTTTGCGCCGAGTGCAAAATTACAATAACAAAAGAAAGCCAGTAAAAATGTCGAAACCGTAAGAATTGAAATCTGCATGCATGCATCGAATTGAACGAACAATTCAGCGAGTGACGAGTTGGGTGGCCAGTGTGAATGAGAAGGATAAATTGAGCGATATGTGCGCGTCGGTGTGTGTGTGCATGCGTGTGTACCTTGTACCTGTAGTGAAAGCAAAATGGTGGGGGTGTATCGGAACGAGGGGAAGGAGGGGGAAAATTAATTTATTTCAATTGCGAATGAACTTTGGAATGTCGAGTAATTTTTTATGTCATGCTACCGTTACGAGCAACGAGAAACGAATGGATAGTAGTAGTAGTGGAAGTAGCCGCAATGCCGTGTGACAGTGACAAAGTGTCAGCATTCGCATAGATAAGGACCGCAGGACATAACGTATATATGTATATATGTATACTATATATATCGTGCAAATACGAACGAATACGAATTGTGACTTACAGTACCGACTTGAAAGAATAATTGCCACGGTAATAATGATAGAAGGGCACGCGGACTAGTAGAGAGAGAGAGAGAGCGAGATGGAAAACGGCATTGGATGACAAAATTGAGAAGGCAATAGAAATCATAGCATACCAAATATTTCCGAGGACTTTCAATCCCCTTCGAGTGAAAGTAAAGCAAATTATGAAGTACCAGATTCAGTGCTGTAGAGTTGACGGGTGAATCGGGGGGTCGGGGTGACTAAAGACAATTGCGTTAGAAGACGGAATCTAAAGAGGCTGTTGATGAAAAGATGGGCATCTATGGCGAGAGATACGACGATGCGATGTAGCTGATGAATGTTCTTTCTTTGCTTTGTCTTCTTATTCGAGCCGTTGGTGTGACTCTGACGACGACTCATACGACGGCGACGTTTTTGGTCGATGGCAACAAAAGCCTTTGGCAACAAAGAAATTTCAAGTTTCGGCTGATTTAGTGCTGACGAAAGTTTTAAATTGAAATACAACTTTTTCGTGTTTTAAGTCGAGTTACGATTTCGACTTTTGAGACTAAGACAATGCCCTCACGCGCATCAAGAGCCCGACCATCTAGCCAGGCATCAAAATGAAACGAAGCAATGACTGCAGGCTAGAATTTTATGAGAATGATAATGATGATTATGATGACGATTCGATTCGGGTGACACCAGAAATATCCCAGTCGGAGTCGGAGTCAGAGTCAAAGTCGGCGTGAAGTCAGTCGGTCTGTCATCAATACGAAGCTATAAACGCCAACGCCATTACCGAAACGACGAAAGAGGATGAGGAAGAAGAAGAAATATACCAAGTGAGAAAATCGAAACGATAGACGCTAGACGAAGAATTTATTGTCGTTTCAATGCGATTCGATGCAACATTAACCAAGAAATGAAATCAATTTGAAGAATTACGTTCGGTTTCGTGCGGCACAATTTTTATGAGATCCAAACCTTTGGCTTCTTTCTACTTTCTCCTTCGCTCTTCATGAATTCTTCCTTCCATGAATTCATTCATACTCAGTTTTTCATTGCTTTTTCACTTCCCATCATTTTCGCAGGACCGAAGGACTTTCGCAGGACTTTCTTTATGATAACTCAATATGATTTCGATTTTTCATAAATTCCGTATGGTTTACTTTATGGAAGAGGAGAAACGATGATGGAGACATTGGTGAATCGGGGCAGGGTAAGACGCTGGAGAGTTACTTTTGAGAACTATCTTGTTTAATCTTGTGTAAGTTTACGACATTTTATTAGTAAAGTTTCGCTTATGTGTTTCAAAACCAATATAATTTTTTAGATGATACGATGTTTTTACCGCGAGGAGTGAACAATTTTTTATGAAAACTTTCAATGACTGATTTGAAGACGCAACACAAAGAAATGGAACGCCTACTGATTTCACTTAATCGTAAATAAAGAGTGATAGAAAGGCACGGAGTTGAGTTAAACTTGCAAACATTTAGTGATTTATATGATCAAGACCCAGGTGGTGGATTGGCATTGGTTCTTGCGATCAAAATGTATGCGGAGGTTCTTTCTTTACAATATAGTGTCGATATATTTCAATGTTTTAAACCTTTTGTCTCACAGATTTGAAAGAGATTGCGATATTTATTCATTGAGATTTGCCGACAAAGCATGTGAAAAGTATCAGCATGTCCCTTCCCAAAAATACCCTCGAGAAACAACTTTTCTCCTTCGATAAAATCTTAAACGTCAAATTAAATGAAACCCCACAAGTGCCTTCCTTTCAACAACCGACATTTAAACCTCAAAACGTGCTTTTGGTGACAGATTTAAATGTAATAATCGGTCTAATACAAATCGACCGAAAATAGTTTGTAAAACAATGAAATGATTTGCATCGCATACGTGCGCAAAAAAGTTTAAACGCAATTTGAAACGCGTTAAGGATATTATAAAAGTTACGAAACTGTTCACGGATCTGTGGAAAATCTCACTTTATTATACGTCATAACCGTGAATTGTAAACTTTCTTTAACATTTCCTCAATCACGTTCCTCGATCTTCCCTCTTGCACTATACGACCCTCTTTGTCTATTAGTGCTTAACTCCGGGTTTCCGTTTTCTTGTGGTTTCCTTGGTTACTGCTCCAACCGATCGATCGACCATCAACCAACACACCCACCCACCTACCCACCGCCCGTCCGACCAAGTGGCCAACCAACGCACCAACCTTTCGAGATTTTCCCCATCATATCGTCGCGACGTCTCATAATAATCGGTACTCATTTAAGTTTAATGGGCCCATTTTTTAAATCCCCACCGGCAGTCATCATAACCACTTAGTGCAGAAACAAAAACGACAACAACACAAAAACAAGCATAGCAATAACAATAACAACAAAAACAATTTGCATATTAAACACACCCACACACGCACACACAAACGCGCACACACATATACGTACATACACGCATACACTCAAACATGAATATACATAACCTTCTACACTTACATCCTCATGACGGGTATGCATATCGTCTGCCTCTGCTATCACGTCAGAGCTAGGGAATTTCCGTTTTCCGCTTTACGTTTAGCGAACGAGGTTGGCGCTCGAATTTATTCCTTCGGGAAAAATATGACAGAACTGCTCTCGGAGCTAAAAACTAAAGTTTAATTTGATTAAATTTAAAGTCCGCTCGAAAGTTGATCATGCTGTGAGCGCGCGCCATGTAATCAGCTGTTGGCGGTGCGAGGTAAAAGTGTTCCGTTGTTCCGCCTACCGTACCGTCCCCACCCCAATCACCGTCAGAATCATTCTCATTAACAAGGTTGAGTTCTGCTTGACTGTCGACTGACTGATTGACTGACTGACTGGCTGCTTTCATTAGTTATTATTGAGGAGCGGAAGGTGTCTTCGTTGTAAACGGCGACGCTGACGCTGGCGTCGCATCGTCATCATTTTAGTTGGTTTTCGTCACTTTGAAAATCTCGTTGATAGTTTCACGTTAAGTTGCATTAATTTCAATTTAATATTAATTTTTATCTCGTTTTTCTCTTTTCATACTCATTTCGCTCTTCTTCTTACCCATACCATTCTTGGTGTTTCTTCCCATTTCACCCTGTCCTTCGTGTTTCCTCTTTGCTCACGGTTTTTCATAAATTTGTTGTTGTATAATATTAAATATTGTTTTCGTTGTTATTTTTGCTTTTGTTTTTTTGATTCGAGTTAGTGACGCGAACACTGAGTCCTTATTGATTCGTCCTTCAAATAAGTTTCAATTGAAGTTCTGAAGTTACAAAAACAAAAACGAGAAAGTAAAAATTTCAACTCTTGCCTGACCGGCGTTGATATACCCTACACCCTTTATACAAATTTATAATTTCATCCTAACCAGGCGTGGTTCTCGTTAGATTACGCCCATTTTCAAGATGAAACAGTTTATAAATATATATAGAGAATATTTGCTTCAAATTAGAGAATATTTGCTTAAATATTAGAGAATATTTGCTCCAAATTTCGTGAGGACATTTCTTTTCGTTCTGTTGTATAGTGACTCCTCCGACGGACAGGCAGGCAGGCAGATAGATAGACGAATGGACAGGCAGGACTAAATCGACTCAGGAGAAGATTCTGTACCGGAAAGCAGATAGGTTTCCATACCACGCCACGCCTCCTTCGATGCGTTACAAACGGACTGGAGAAATTAATATAACATATCCCTTTAAGTGTAGGGGATAAAAATGAATTGAAATGAAACGTTTTAATTTCAAAATTTGAATTAGAATTTCCAACGATGCTTTCTGCACTTTTTCTGTTAGTTCAAATAGTTTTATTCTAGAATTTTTAACTGTCGTTCTTCTTCATCTCTTCATTCATTTCACTTAAGTATTAAATGTTATTTTAAGAATTGTATTTATAAGTCATTAAGGGAGAATGAGAGGAAGAGAGAGATAGGGAAGAAGAGATAGAGAAGGGGGGGGGAATATAAGTCCTTAAAAGCAAGTTTTGCTGCCAGAGAATTATGCGTTCACTGAGGTGAGATTTACTATCATGTCGGTATTTCTTCATTTCCCCCGGTCTTTAGCAGTTAGGGACCAGTAAGTTAAAGACTTTTAGAACAGACGTTATGCAGGAAATGCCGAGAAAATCTTATTAAAAGGTCACTGCTAGGAGTCGTAGATATCTAGAAAATATTAATAACAAGAAGGCTCTTACGAAGAACATTGTGCTTGAGAGGGCTCCGTTTTAACAAAAGGCATTTTTAAGACGTAGTGAACAAATTTTATCCCTAGAGGGGGTTGTGGATAAACCCCTTTTTGTATTAACGACGATATAAGTTCTATCAATCGTTGTTATAACCCCCACACCCAAAGGGTAAAGGTTGTCCTAAGATCTTTATCCATTTTTGCGCCTTAAAACAGGCATTATCAGGCATTATAAATCCACAGAGAAAGGGCACGGTACGCTCACTACTATACCAAACCATGCGTGGACTTTTTTGAAAAGGGCTGTGTTGGGGATGACTTACGTATTACGAGCGTATTACGAGAAACCCTATATTTTGCTGAAATATGGTAATTATATAATTAAGGGTGAAATTGAGAAAACGTAGGCCATCGGGAAAAATAGGCGTGGCAAACAGAAAGTGAATCCAAAATGCTTAACCTCGGAAATTTAGAGATAAAAGACTTTTTAAATACAAAGTAGTTTGCAAATAGCTCTTGTTCTTCTTGTGCTTCCCCCTCTTATTATTTTTCTTTTGTTTTCCTCTTTTTCTTTTTCGTTCGTCTTCTCCTTAATATTATTTCCTTTCTTTAAAATTTTCTTTAGAAATCAACGATAAAGATAAATCAATATTGCACTGTTTTGTTGTTGTTGTTGTTCTTTAGAAAGTAATGAAAGAAAGAAGATACTATGCTACTTAATTTTTGCTTTTCCTTTATATTTATCTTATGCCCGAGTAATTAATGAATTAAAGAAATAATTTTAGAAACAACTAGTTAAAGAATATTTGCCATAAAATTTCCATCAATTTTGAATATTCATTCGGAAAACTATGATGAATATGAAAAAGGGAAGAAAGTATTGTGAAATTGTCGGAATGAAGAACGGATGGGTGGCAAGGATTGTTATTTGATACAGAAGTAAAAAGAAATTATATTGATACCATTTTCATTCACATGCTTCTGAAATCCTCCTCCTGCCCATTTTCCTTCTTCTTTCTGCCTTTCTTACTCATGAAATGTGCATTGATATAGGGCATACCTTCAACAATCTCTGAATCTCCTGAAGATTATTTTTGTGACTGCCACGTTTCTGTGACTTACATCCATCGTCGTTGGCATCGTCGTCCCGTAGGTAAAAGTCTTCAACGAAAGCTTGCAGCCATAATCAATACGATTATAAAACAAAAGATGCATCCACTAATACTTATGAGTATGATTTATACAAGTTATAGATTTGTACAGAATTCTTTTCAACACATTTGTCGGTTGGAGGCACTTTTAGGAGATAAGAAGTATGAACAATAACTTCGGCTCGGCCGAAACTTATTTACCCTACGTTCGCCAGTGGGTGGTGCACTTTTGTGTTACACTTCCCTTTTCTCGATTAATTCAGGTGTACTAACTCATGTACCAACACTATTTCGATCAAAGAAGTTCATACATAATATTAGTGGCCAATTTTTTGGATTTACAACTTTCAACACTGGCCATTTCTCGGCCTTAACATTCTAGCTCCAACATTTCCTTAGAAACTGTGAAGTCTTTAAATTTTTATGTTAAAAAAAACAGACGTGGCTCTAGACCAAAGTTGCACATTTTCACTCCTATAACGACAAAGAATATTCGTACCAGATTTCTTACCGTTATCTCTTTTCGATCGGCCGTAGTCATGATTGCCGAAGACAGACTTCTCTAAACCTACCACGCCTTCTTTAATGCGTTACAAACGAAAGCTCGAAATGAACTTAATCGATCCCTTCGGGTGTAGGGTAGAAGAAATGTTCACAGCATTGAACGCAGCTTTTTTATCGGCTCTTGAATTAAACCAGAAAGAGATTCTGTTGAAGAAACGAGATGACACGAATGTAAAATGGAATGATTTATTGTCATTTGTATCGAAAGACAACGATTGATTGGTGGAAAGTGAATCAAAATTGTGTTACTAAATGCACTTACACGCATCCTCACTTCTGTACATACACACACATGGACATATCTCGTACATACATAGTACGTTAGTGAAACCGAAAAAAGGACAAAGGCATCGCTTTTTGCTTTAATTTTCGCTCCAGCGACGGTAGTGTGGACAAGAAATAATCACGAGTATTTAATAAAATGCACGTTATTTTGACAGCAGTGTCGTTCGAATGCAGTAGTGTTTCTCCCCTAAATAATTCGGGATGAGTTAGTTCTCTTCTAATATACATTGAAATCCGATATTTTCCGTGGTCAGTTAACTATCCTGAGAGGGCGTGTTTAAGCGCTCAGTTTAATTTAAATGTCTCGCAAGACGTTTATTTCAAGACGTCTTTTGTAGCCTTATAAAACAACTTGTTTATAGAGAAGCCTTATTCAGATCTTCCTCTCTCAATAAGACAGAAGGAGAGAAAGAGAGGGAAAACATGTGAATGAAAATAACAAATCCCAAACAATACCACAATACACTTTCTCTCACCGCAAATCGTTCCCCAAAAAGACATTCATTGTAGCGTTGGCGGCAGTTTGATTAAACATTGATTAGTCTTCGTATTACAAGGACACGTTTTTCCACTCTTTTCAAATCAGGATTATCACCATCATCATCATTATTGCCATGATCATTATCATCTTTGTCATTGGTACAATTATCTTCGTCATAATCTTTTGTTTTCTTCTTCATTTTCATTATTTGAATCATCATTTTCTATTCGATTTTCCGAATGAATCTATGAATTCTTTGTTTCCGCCATCATTAATATCCTTCAGGAACACAAACAGTGGCAGCACAAACTGTCAAAAGAAGGCATCGTTAGGAACAGAAATGGATGAATGAAAAGGGAAAAAATTGAGGAAAATGCAAACCAAACACAAACCAACAGAAAAATAAAGCCTATCGTAAAGCAAGGTATTCTACCTTACCCCGCTTCTTCTTCCTCA
Source organism: Physocephala rufipes (assembly GCA_963966595.1). Classification (NCBI taxonomy): domain Eukaryota; kingdom Metazoa; phylum Arthropoda; class Insecta; order Diptera; family Conopidae; genus Physocephala; species Physocephala rufipes. The sequence continues at coordinate 40,392,309 of OZ016503.1, read as the reverse complement.
GACGACTGATTTAATCATGCAAATAGTGAACCTTGAAGGACACGGATGTTTGAAAAAAAGGAAAACCTGTGAAAGGAAGGAGCAAAATATCCAAGGAGTACAAATGAAAACGACCACAACAACAACAATAACAATAACAAAACAATAACATAATATCTTAAGTGTAAAATTATTCTTGGATAAATGCAAGTAATAATCGATCTGGGAAATTAAAGCATTAACTCGTCCTTTGCTCCTTGCGCACCTTACCCGCTTCCTCTCTCCGAAGTAGGGGGGGGAGGAGGAGTTAGGGGGTAAAGTCCATTTCCAAACAATTGCAAAAGATAAGGAAACTTCTTCTGCAAAACTTTGAGAAAGAGATAGGATAAACTCCAAAAAAAAATTGAAGCAGAATCAAAACGTGACTCTCACTCCAAACCGGAATGAGACAAATCGTGATTGGGCCACCAACTGACTGACAGACTTACCGACTGCGACTCCCTCTTGCATTCTACGATACGAACACAAGCAGAGGAAAGAAAAAAACAATGCGACAAATTAGCTCAACAATATAATTTATAACTCTTACTTGTCATAAACAGTGACTGTTACCGGCATCGTAAAAACCGCACAATACAGGACAAATCAGGGGGGAAAGAACGATATGGTAGTGGCGGAACAGAAGGTGTTGAAGAATTTGAACGATGAGGGGAAGAGAAGTAGAAATAAATGTAATACCAGTAGAGGGTAGGAAAAAACAGGAGCGGGATATCTGCTAAAGCGAATGAGTTGCTCATTCGCTGTTTATTGATTCATCTCTACCAACGACTGACAACGCTCAACGATGCCGCCGTATTTTTCGTTAGTCTTTTTAGGTTTTAATAAACTTAAGAACATGTGATTACAAAATCACTCAAACTACCCTTATCTTGTTATGGAAAAGTCTGTAAGTGAAACTCGAGATTTTACGCGTGATGTATCCCAAACAATTATTGAGCAAAGATTCTTTATAGCAATACAGATGTATTACTTGGGGACATTATTTAGATTTATAGCACCAGACTCGTCGTGAATCTCGAAAAATTTATCTCACCTAAGGATGACGGTTAATTACGTGTTACCTCTGAAAGAAGACCGTATCGTCATGACACTTCTTTTATATTAACGTCCTCTTCTTATTATTTTTATTAATCTTATCGATCACAAAAAGGTTTGCATCATCTCAAAAGCAATTTAGGAACTTAAGGAGGAGAGGTTGTACTGAGGATTCTTCGGATATTGTTTCGCTTAAAATGTTTCACTTAAACCGGGTTTGAGCGGCGGATGGGTCTACAGATCCCAGCCAGTTGGAGTCCGTTGTGATCCCGCAGAGTCTGATTCACGAAATGATTTTGTTTTTGGTTTTAATAAAAAGAGGTAAAGGATATTTCGACGCGCACCCTTTTCGGCTCTTCCGAAGAAAACCACGTATAGTGTCAAAAACCACGGGCTGGAATAAATACTCTTCCATCTTTCCGCACTTAATTAATGGTTTGGAATCGAAAACTATATCGATATCGGCCTCTGAATGACTGTCTGTTAACAGATAGCGATATTTCTTAAATCCTTAGCCACAATATTTTCTTTTTATTAAGAAACGATCTTTCAACCTCTCGATTCTGATCAAAACCTATTCCTGCCCAAAATATCTCAAGAGAAAAGCTCAAAGAAAAGTTCATCAGCTCCTCCTCAATAATCAATAATTGAATGAATTAAAATAAGAAAAAATATTGACACCAAAGGAATCAATAAAAATAACTTAACCTTTTAGATATCGGGTTAGGCACATTTTCTCCAGCGAAGCGGTCACGCTGCCAAGCGTACAACTTCGAATCTTTATTATTTACGTCTCTTTATCGGTACGCCATAACAATCACTATTACGTTTACCATTTTTACGATGGCAAAAATATGCGAAGGCTTCCATTTCTGCCGCATGCCTTTGATAAGAATTGCCAAGGGACGTTTCCAGATTGAATAAAAGAAGAAAAAAGACCAAAAAAAAAAAAAATAAATAAATAAAAATCAAGCAAAAGGAATAAAATTATATCTGTAATCGGTGATAGTAGTGTAATAGTAGTAGCTGTTGCAACAACAACAATAACAACAATTACGATTAAAACAACAACGCGAAATAGCTACGAAACAACAAAGAAAAAGCATTTAATAGTTACGGCCGTTACGGCCAGTGGGAGTAAATGACCATCGATGGCGTTGCCAGATGACTATGCGGTACCGATTGCTAACCGAATGAGAGTGATAAATAAGCGTTTGTGGTGCAATTGGTACAATTCCAAGAGTTTATAACGCTACAATTTCGACCTCATTCGAAAGAGGAAAAAATGAGGACACGGATGACACGGAGAATTCGATGAAAATTAGTGTTTCGAAAAAAACTAAAAAAAATAACAATTAAATTAAGCAAACCTTCGATAAATTCTTGAACGAGGGTAGGTCCTTTTATTTCTATTTAAATTTGTGCCTTTAAATAAGAATTTATTGCATACTTTTATATTTTAATTTAATGAATATTTTAATGAATATAATAACTTAATCAATATTACTTTGTAATATTTAGATACATAATTTGTCACCATTAAGGTTTTGAGGTTCAAAAGATCGGCTTATAGGTCGATTGTTTCTTGCTCATAATGCCCTCTCGTATGTCCAGAAGTGTTTCATAATCTGGTAATCTGGACTTACTTCCAGACTTTGACTTATGTGACTTGATTCTCTAGTGTCAATTATCCATCATTCTGCACCACTGAGCCGAATCCTTCCGGAGGACTAACACTACTGGAATGGAAGCTGATAAGGCACATTATATATATATTCTACATATATAACATTTCAATTACTATGCGTTCCTGTTTCTGTAAAGGATTCTGTTTCAAATGAAGTGACTTGGGTCTGTGCCTGTGATTGTCTGTGTCTCGGAAGTGTTTTGATAGCAATTAAAAATCTATTCAGGTCTCTTCTGGAATCAAGTGTTCGAAAAACCTGCATTTTTTATTTACGAGAGCAGAAAATATAGTACATATATCGGCAGATTGTTGGATGTAATAATTCCATAGAAATATTAAAATTAATATAATCGGACCGGAAAGGGTTAAGGATACCTAGTAAATATCGTATAATGCCTCCCACTACAAGGAGAAACCATTTGTTTCCGTTGGATAACTTTTCCGGTGTAAAATATTCCTGTCATGGCCTGAGAATTAAATGATTACGCTCTCGAGTTCTCTCATTGTTGCGAACTGTCAGAGAGAGTGAGAGAGAGAACGTTTTGGTATTGCGCAAATATTAGAGAATTTTGAACTTATGGGCAAAAATAGTCCTGCGTCGCCTTGCTTTCAAAACAATAGGAGAGTACCAAAGCGAAGAAGAGAGACAGAGAGAGAGAGAGGGCGCGTAAGGGAGAGTTTCCGTAATGTGGGAAATTTCCCCAGCACTGATTTCCTCTCTCGTCAAAGCAGTTCTCCGCACTTAAGTTCGTTGGGATTTCTGTTGAAACGGTGTAAAACCGTGATTTGTTTGTGAGTGTCGGAATTTAAAACCCGTAAATCATGCAGTCTTAGTGGAAGAGAGCAGCAGAAGGCGATGATGGGCGGTAGGTGGGCGATATAGTTTTGTATTTGTTGGTGCATGTGTCAGTGTCGGTGTCGGTATTAGTTTGGGGGTCAAAATTGAATTGGCGTAACTCAGTAGTGGGTGGTCGTCAAATGATCGGCCGTCAAAAGTAGAAGCGGAGCGGAGGCGGAAGTGAATGCTTTAGAAATGTAGCATGGAGAACGAATCGCAACAGTATGCGCGGATATGAAACAGATAAAGCAATGTCAAGTTGACGGTTTCGTTGATTTGGACGAATTTTCGAATTTCGGTACGTGCTGGTAAAATTGTGTTACATTACTTTGGGGGTGAATCAAGTGAGAGATCGAGAGAGAGTGAGGGCGAGAGAGAGAGGTAGTTTTTTGGCACAAATAAATTGTTACGCATTTAAGATGAAATTAATTTGTTCAGCTTGCGGGGATGGGGATGGTGATTAGGGAAGGAAGTATTTCTGTTAGTTTTTCTTATTTGATTTCGGTAAATTATTCCTGTTATTGTTTTGGGGATAATGTAATGTTCTGTGGGTGGCGGGTTTGTCGGACTGCCCCAGGGTAAATGGATTGATTCTGGATTTCAAGTTTAATATTCGCTAAATTATTGTCAGCCTTTTATTCTGCTATTTCGTCGCTCTGAAATCACCGTAATTTAACAAAAGTCACAAAACGGCATCGGCTTCGGTGACAACAACAATTTTTTTTAAGAATTTTTGAATTGGACGAGTTGAGAGTAGCATTTCCGTAAGCTTAAATGCAGCTGCGCAATAAAAGTCAGCATCCTCGGGACACCCCCACATGAGCTGAATGAGCTGAGCTATTGGAGGCATTTCTGGGCAGCTGGTTGGAGGCGATAGTTATGCGGAGGGAAGATAATAATATTATTGTTCGGTTACCCCAACCATTTCAATACAATGGATTCACTTTGTAAATGTGTGCACGTGTGTGTGTGCGTTTGGGAATGTGTGTATGTACAGTAACGCGAATGTGGTCTTCAGCACCCGCACCATTAAATCATTTCAGTTTTCACTTCTCGATTAATTTCGACCGCACTCCTAGTCATATTTGCGTCACCGTCAATGAATTTACAGAAACGCATTTCCCCAAATTTTATGTAATGATGAGAGCGTGTGGGTGTAGTGTCTCACTTCGGGCACTTAGCCAGCGAGTTCAGATTCAGGACAAAATTTGCAATCTTTTTGGTACTACGATCAAAACACGGTATTGATGGATGAAGAGATCCTGCGTGAAATTTTAATAAAATTTCCGGAGACGAAATTTTTATCGTAGACAACCAGCTGTGGTTGTTACTGAATTTCCTGTTTGGTCCTTTTTCTACCTTCCTTTGAATCAGTTGCAAGGCTCCCTTTCAAATTTCGGCAGCAATCAAGGAAATTTGATTTTTGCACGGCAACCCAAACAGCATGCGGAAACCGTAGAAAGGATAACAAAAAAGGTAACAGCGCTCCCGACTCCATGCGCGCTCGCTCGTCTGCTCGTATCGTTCGTTTGTTTACTCGCTCGCTCGTTTGCTCCTTCACATTCTGTGACTTACAGTGGTCGCCTCACTTGCTCATTCACTCGCTCAATTGCTCACGTTTGGGCTTGATTGCCTGGCCCTTTAGTCGTTATCAGACAAGCGAGTCCATCAGTCGTTGCGTTCCCCAACCAAAGTGTAGGAATAGTATTCTATACCAAAGCATTTACAACAGCATTCTAAACGCGTTCAATTGCAATCAGTCTCAAAGAGCTTCAGTAAATTATTCCACGAGCTTCTCTCGATGTTGTGAATTGATTTGTAGAGCGACCTATTTCTTTATACGGTCAAATCACGGCTTAAATCACGGTCTAAACCACGATTAGTTAACACTACAAATTCTCAAAATTGTCAATCAGCAAGGAAAAAATAATAAAGATCATAGATCAATCAAAACCAAAACAAAAGCAAAATCATCAAGAAACAAAGAAAAAATGAAATAAAATAAAATAAATAAGCTCGCCCCAATAGAAATCAAAAGCGAAATAAAGTAAATAAGCAAGTTTGTTAAAGAGAAAACGCGCGCTCAATACTCGAATCGGTCACGAAAAGTTACTAATTTTGAACGCAAAAGCAAAAGCTAATTTAGCCGAGATTACCGGAATCACAATTAACGACAAAGTTAGCTTTCCCAAATGCGACCTTCTTCTGTTTGTCGCTGGAATTAACTATAATAACAACACCGTTAATACTGTCAGGTCTTTTTAAAAGCGTCAGCAGCATTTACGACGTTCTGTCTGCTGCTAAGCGCTGCTTTTACCGTCGCCAAATCGTCGTTGTAGTTGTTGCCGCTGAAAAGTCGTGCCTAAGAGCGCGACTTGTGGAATTTCTTTCGTGAAACCGTTTTAAAAATCCAACAAAATTTCACACTTTGGAGTAAATCTGTTTTACGTTAAGCAGCCTGCGGAGATTTTTCAACCGCCCACGCCGCAGACTATCAAAGGAATAAGTCCGCCAGCGCCAGCGCCTCCAAACGCCGTTGCAGCCGCAACTGCCGCCGCCATTCCGACAAAAAAACTAGTTGTAAGTAAGATGTTACGTTGCACCACGACGCGACGCGACGTAGTGGTTGCGGGAAGAGAAAAATAACTTCTTTATTTGATTTCCTTAAAAAGTTTAAAGTTGGTGAGAAGGAGTCCTTTTATAGTCCTGTTGCCTTTAAAATTGTGTGCCTTTAATGCTTTAAGAATAGAGGTCAAAATTAAATCGCAATTAAATATTTTCCTCAGAACTTTTTCTTTCACCTTCTCACGAATATAATTCATAACAAAAAATTCCGAGGGTAATTTTTACTAAAACTCTTTTCTTAATTTTGCTTGATAAATCTTTTTAAATTCTTTTTAAGGCAATTATATGCTTTGGAATTGTTTGGAATCCATAATCACCATATATCTTCTTCTTGTTCTTTAACTTGTTTTTAATTTGTGATTCTGGTGATTTGGTGACTTTGAGACGCAATTTAAATATCTTTAAAATATCTACCCATAAGGATAATTTCCTTTTCAATAATATATCTTTGTGAGAATACGCAACGTATCGACTTGCTGAAAAGCAAGGAAATACAAGAATGTTGTCTTTCCCACCATCAAAATAATAATGATTTAATTATTTAATTAAATGACCGTTACGTCTCCCGCTGCAAAATTGTTTATTCCAAATCAAGGCTTGTCTGGTTACTCCGTGCGGTCTAGTTCGGTTTGGCTTGTGGTAAGAAACCCGAGGGAGGTTTCTCTGCAAATGTCTGTCTTTTTTTCCTTCCACAGGCGTTTAACGACGTTATACAAATTTTGCTTCATTAATTCATGACCGAAGGCGAACTAATTAATTAAAAACTACTTAAATGAATATTGATAATGAATTGATTGAATGATTAGAAAATATGAAATGATTGAATCTGATTCGTTAGAAAATCTTTAGTTTAATTTCAGTTAAAAAGTTTTGAATACATATTTCAATAAGTGGTGTTACCGATATTCTGTCAAACATTCGCGTAATAGAAATAAATACATTTTGCATCAAATGAAAACTATCACTCGTTGATTATCAGGATATAATTCGTTTCTTTGAAAAACTTTTGAAATCCGGATTGAAAAAAGATTAACTTGATTATTTGATTTTTCTCAGAAATAATAATGAAAAACGGTTTAATAATTTTTTATTTCAATTTGGTAGATGTGTGCATAAAGATCGATTCATACTGTCATAACTTTTACCCGCTAAGTAGTTTACAATAAAGTCATAATAGATGAAAAACTTCATACAATTTAAAATGCATTTTCTCGTCGATAAAACGAAAAGTTCAAATTTTATGAACCTTAAAGAAACTTTTCTCTCGAGAGAGTTTTTAACGAGAATCTTGAATTAAATAATTTTTCGTAGGCTTATTGTTGTCCCTCAAGGCAGATGAAGGACACAACAAACCCACAAAAACATTATTTAAAACATTTTGTAAATATGTTGAATTCTTTTTGAACCCTGTAAAAGTAGCTCGAGTTTTTTTGCGGAAATTCTTGTTTTCGTTCCTTTCCAATTAATTTATAATTATATTAAATTTATAAATATTATTTTATAAATATTTAATATCTAAATATCCTTTAGGGTTTGAACCGAGCGCCCTCTTAGTGTGGAAAATTTATTCAAATAAATTGCTAACGATCGAAACGATCAATATATTCCTCGACTGAGCCAAAACTTTTTCACTCTGTAAACCTTGACTATCCTTTGAAGTATTTTCTTAAATCCTTCTCAAAGGATTTCGAATTCAAATTTTTACAACAACTAAAATCTTAATGATGTGTCCATTATTTTTATCAAGAATTTACAATTTATTTTATATGACATCAACGTTTCACAAATTGGTGAACGTCCCCTTTTATCCTTTACCAGGACCCTCGTTAAAGATTTCTTAAAGCTCTTTAGCCAAAATGAAATCTCTGAAATACTAATGCTCTTCGTCTTTTACTTCTTCTTCTTCTTAACTTTGATATTACTTTCAATTTATTTCATTTTTTTTTGTGTCGTGTCTATCTGTATAAAATTGCTCTCCTTCAGTCATTCCTGATGGAGTATCCTTTTTTTGTGTGAAAGAGTTTTCTTATCAATGATTATTTCTTATTTTCTTTCTTTATTTTTGTTGTTCGCAGTTGTTTTCGTAGAGAATTTTTACGATTTTATGTATATTCAATTTTATTGCATTCTGATTTCGTTATTTTCGTATTTCGTAGTTTTCATCCTTTTTCTTAGACCATTTACTCCATTTTGGCCCTAAAGAATAAGTGTCCTAAATGTAATGACCTCGACGAACTGATGCGACGTATGACAAAAATGTTGTTGTTGTTGTTTTTGTCGTTGTTGTTGTTTTTGTCGTTGATAATGTTTTGTTGGGACTAAATATTCAGTCCAGCCAGTCCATTCATTCAGTCAGTCGTATTTGCCCTATATAAACGATAACTACCAAATGGTGCCTCAATCCATCGATGGATTTGGTCGTAACTCACCACAAGTCCAGTAGATTTCATTCCACTGCTCGGTAAATAGTTTACAATAAATTTGATGGTATTACGATGGAGGCAGGATACAGGAGGATTATTGTGATGTTTAAATTGAAAAAGGAATGAAGTGGATTGTCCGATATGGCCAACGGGCCATATACTGGCCAACCAACTGGCCAACCCTAAATGTGAAAGGAAGGATTAGGATCGAGGATCGAGGGAAAAGGACATTTCCACTCCAAGGAGATTGGAGGATTGGGAGACATTGTTTTCTTGTTAGTGTTTGTTCGAGTGTTTTAAACGTGTCTGTGTGTATGTGTGTGTACGTGTGTGTCTGTGTGTGTTGTGTGTTTGTAATACGATAGGATTATGTGGATGAGTAAACAGAGAAGACATTGTTGTTGCTGTTGTTGGCGTTGTTTTAATTTGCACTAGTCTTTCTGGTACAAATTTTCTTCAATTATTTGTTGTTTCTCCTCTTATTCCCTTCACGTCAACTGACTCTGTCTTAAGTGGTCGTCAGTTTGTTTGTTTGCTCGTTCGTTTGTGTGCTTCGAAGTTTGCTGATGTTCGAAGCTGTTTTTGTCGTCTATGAGCGTTATCGTCCATAAGCGTCACTGAGCGCCATTGAGCGTCATCGAGCATCGAGTGGCTCAGGAGTAAAACAGTCTTCATTTTGAAGCTTACGTTTCGTTGAGCTCTTGCTGTTGGACAAATCGATTTAGTTGGATTCCAATCGCCGTCGTTAACGATGTTGGAGGAGGCGATGACGGTGGTAGTAATCGGCGGTCCACTTTAAACTAAAAGTGGGAAAACTACGTAATTTCAGCTGCAGCAACAACAACAGATAAGCAGTGCAAGCTTAACTACGTCAAGCGACCGCAACCAACTAACCAAGCAATCCACTTAAACTGCTCCAACGATCACCCTTTGATTTAACGATTTAGAAAGGATTTCGACTATTTACAGTTTGGTTGACGTAGTTGCTTGGAATATTTCATCAAGATTGGGCTAGTTACAATTTGAGTACTTAAAAGTGTTTCAAGCGTACTTCTCTCAAAGACAACCCCACCCCACCGTACCCTTCCCAGTCCATCAAAAAGAAAAAAATTTAACTTAACAATATTCCCTCCATTCATTTTCACTGATTTCAGAAATTACACAAATGTTAATCCTTCGTACAACAGCATGATCAGCAACACTATTAAAAACATTCTCATCATCTTCGTCGTGTACTCTCTCTCTTTTTTTTCTTTGAAGTGTGAGTTATTCAAGAAATCTGAAAAATCGCAGAAATCCAAGACATCCAAGAGTGGAATTTGACGAAGGGTAAATTAACAGGAAAATCCAGAAGACTGAACGATGAATGTTGGATCCATTAAATGCCAACAATTCTATTAGTTCGAAGTTGTTTGTTTTTCTTCTTCGATCTCAGTCGTCTCCGATGATGATGATGATTGTTTGCAATTTCATAAAATAACAATCCTCCAGAGGGATCGAGGAATTGAACCCCTTTGGTGGAATTTATTGTGGGCGGGTTTTTGGGGTGGATGATGAGCAAATAGTAAGAACGATTTAAAGAGAAGACATGCATTTCATTTAATGCATTGACGCATAGTTGAATGCGTTCAACGTCTCACCGACCACTTCCTGGAAATGAGCCCAAGCAGTCTCGTTTTCTATAAAGCGATACGATATCGATTAACGTTTGCATAAAAAAAGCATTTAATAAAAAATCATAGAATCGTTAGTGCTAGATCAACCGATACTGACACCACCGTCATCACCGTCGCGAGCAGAGGCGGTAGAACCAGAATCATAACCATCACTCTTTTTTCTTTGCTTTCAATGCAAAGCAAGCGAACAATGTTCGTTTCGTCGTTCGCTCATTCGTTTCTTTTTCCAATTGCGTCTTCATCTTCAGCCTCAATGCACACACATTGCGTCGAGGATTGCGTCGAGGATTGCGTCGCGCGACATTTTCTTGTTGACACAACATCGAGTATGCCGTAGTATGTGTTCGTATTAACCAGGATAATTCCAGGACGAGTCGCGAAGGAAATGAGTTATTCTGCTTCACGACGTTGTTGATTTTGACGTTATTATTTCTTCCTTTTCCGTAACGCGGCTAAATTAGCAACAACAACAGCAACAAACGCGACAAACACAACAAGAACAACAACAACAACTAACACAATCACCACCATCATCATCATCGCCTCAAAACCAATAATGCGCCACCAGGAATCCCAGTCGTCTCGCTGATATTGTCATTTAAGTTGTTTTTGCTTGTGCCCAAGAAGTTTTTCTTAAGTTGAGGATGAAATAAAACCGAAGACAACAACAACAAAAACTAAAACAGAAATCGGCAAAGGATAAATTTTATTTGCCTCTAGTTGTCGTCCTTGTGGAAGTATTTGATATAGATGCACGTTATCACTTTCCTCTTCTTCGTCTTCTTCCATAACACTTTGTATTAAGATTTTATTGCAATCAAATCAACAAACATTAAACGGAGACGGACGTACCGACTATACCGGAAGTACATGCGTCTAAGCACGATATTCGATTTCACGAATCAAGGACGCCGATTGGAAAAGAAAATAATTAAAGCTTGTTTGAAGGGATTAACTAACGTAAAGAGAGAGGGGGGAGGACAGAGAACCGGCAAAACACTAAGTGGAAAAAGTTTCGAAAATCCTGAGATTCTTGATTTAATTTAGTTAGTTAGTTAGTTAGTTTAGCGTGAGGGATCGTTTCGGATCATCCGGCGCTGCCAGATTTACTTTGGCCCAATGGCCCATTATGGCCCTCAATTGCAGAATTAGAGGGAGATACGTTAGGTGTTCTGGTGGCGCCTTAATCGAATATCCTTCGTACCTTTAACGAATCTCTTAATAGCCACACATCCTTTACAGCCTCTTTCCTTCAAGGTGGTAAATTGCATTGAGTCTAGTGTTAAAAACTAATGAGAAGGTCTCTGAGTTCGTTGCGTTCCGTCATAATGATCACAATGATCATATCCTTTACTGGCTTCTTGCTACTTCTGCTTCTGCTACGTAATTTGCTAGACTATGCTTTTTCCAGTACAGTTTCTTATCTGGGATCACCCCAAAGATATTCGATCCTTAATATTAGCTTCAGTTCCTTGCGATCTAAAACTGAAGATGTAAATCCGGGGACCTTCCTCCGCCGTATAAATAGGCGCAGTTCCGTTTTGTCAAAGTTTATGATTCGGCGCCTGGGCCTGGCCCAGGTGGCAACCCTTTCTAGTGACCCTTTATTTTCCTATATAAAAGCTGGGCAGATCTTCTAGTGAACAAAATGACAATGTCATCCCCACAGCACAGCACAAGGAGTCCTGCCTGTTCAATAATATCAATATCAATAATGATGTTTTAATAAAATTATATTGCGTTTCAATTTTAAGGGATTTTTTCTATTTTATTTTGAGACTATTCGGAGTAAAATTAGGCAGTAATCGAAGAATTTAGAAATCAAAATTTTCATAGATAACAGACTTTCAACAAGAGGTGTCATAAGCAAATGTATTGCGCTATGCGTGATTTTACCCCTCCCATTACTCCGTCGCGAATAATCTGACTTTTTAACAGATCTAAAATTAGATAATGCATGATCTAAAGGTTAAAGTACAAACTTCTTAGAAACTCAGAGAAGGTAACATACAACACTTTTTAATCTTCATTATCAAAAGTCTTTATAATTTTCTTGCATCAAATTGTATGCCATTAGATGCCTTCGGCGATGGCTTTGTGAGGAATTTTTCATTTTTAGAATTACGAAAAATAAATAGACTTCAACGTGAAAGAAGTTATCTAAACACCACAAATTAAAAACAAGAATTTACTGACTCATTAACTGATTCATTGACTAAACTGAAACATTGAATTCACTGACTCCAGAAATAGTAATAGAGTCTAATATATTTTCAGTCCATTTCAACTATCCTTCCAATTTTTAATAAAATAGCTTAATATTGTGCAGAACCCTTGGATTGGTCTATCCTTTCTTTTCATTTCCATAAAAAAGTGCTAAATTCCATTCGTTGACAACAAATTCTCAACGACATGAAACGACAGTGTAGTATTCATACATGCATATAATATAGTCATATTATTTAATATCTTTCACAGATAAAATCATGTTAAACAAATCATGTATACCCAGTATGAATGTTTGTCTGTGTGTGTGTGTGTGTTTTGGTGTGCGTTTCCGTGAAGAGCAAATTTGGCAAAAGACTGAAATAAGTCCGTGATTTTAGGGTTATATAATTTTCTCTTTATTATCTAAGTTTTAAACCATAAGCTGACTTTCAGTGATTGGTTCTAGTTGTTGTTGTTTCTACTTCTACAGTTGCTATTATTGCTGCTGCTGCTGTTGTTGTTGTTGTTGTTATGAAATATATTATAAACGGGATTGCTGTTGAAAAATATGTAAAGGAAACAGTTTAAATTTGTCTTCTGCTTCGTCTTTTTTTTTCTTCCCTTGCAAGTATTACAAAGATAAGCAACTCGTTCAATAAACAAAAGTTAAAAACTATAAGCAAACACATACACTCCGTCCCCAATTCCTTCGTTCATTCCTCGTTCTCCTTTCCTTTAAATAATCAACACAGAAAAACTCAAAGAAAACTAACCGCCAACAAAAATTAAGACCCTTTCCGTAGAAGAATCGAAAAAACAACTAAAACCGCTAACATCGATTTTGGTCGAAGTTTATACACGCTAAATCATGGAAGTAAGAAATAAAAAAAAACTATTCTTGATATTTTCCTATGTTTTGAAACAGAATAAACTGATTTGATGTTTGGAATGACTGAGACCCGTTTAGTTTGAAGACAAACCGGTTTCGCTGACTTAGCGCTTTTAAATTAAACGCTACAAGCTATGACAGCAATTCGTTACTGAATAAATACCTTCTTTTACGATGTAGTATACTGGGCGGGTATAGTGTGCGTGTCCCGCTTATTGTTAGCAAATTACTTTTACCAATTACCAATGAGATGATTAACGAAATTTTGGCGTCGGCCCACGAAATAAAAAGTAGTAGTGGTTTTTATCTAAGAAGTATACATTTTAGTGAATTTTTGTCGTTAAATTTTTATATAAAAGTGTTCAATATGTTCAAAAGTGTTCAATATATACAATAGAGTGTAATATCTGGATAACGGTTTGCTGGGTTACAAACGAGAGATCAAAGTGAGTGTACACTCATTCCGACGGGTGTAGGGTATATAAAACCAAAACAAAAACACAAACATGAACTTCTTACAAAATTAAATTGGACGTCATCGAGAAGTTTCTATTTCTGATAAAGAAGAAGAAGAAGAATACCGAAAAATAAGAGAAAACACTTTGAACAACACCATCGGCACTTATTTCAAACAATTAACTCGATACTCTCGATACGAGAATAGTAAAATTGACTTTAAAAGTCATTCACTTTCTTACCGGATATTTTTGGAGTCGTAGAGAATTGGTATACTCTACACACATACACGCACTTGGAGGATACCTTCAATCCGAAGTGATCAGAAATGAGAAGATAAAGATGAAGACGAGTCAGAAGTCGGAGAAGGAGAAGAGAAATAAGAAAAACAAACAGTGTGGAATATTGTCCCAAGTGTTTTATCACTTCAGTGCCTGAAAACTCTCATTCCCACACACTCGTTTCCGTCGTGTAAGCAGTGTAACAAATTTTCTTCATCTTCTTGTAATATTTATGAAAAAAAAGTGAAAAAGTTTTGCCGCACCGAATCGAAAACGACGACGATGATGACGATGAATGATGTAGAAATTAAAACAAAACGACAACACTCTTAACACTCGATATGATGCCTCCGTGCCGACTGAATGGGTTCTAATTCAAGCCTTACGAACCGCCCCGTCCTCCCCCTCCCCAACCCTCTTACGTGACTTTTCACGTATTTTAATGAACTCTATTGAGAAATGTTTAATGTCTTAGTGGCTTTTAACTTTTTATTTTCCAAAGGAACATGTTTTGCAATTGCCACGAGAGAGCATTCCTGAAAACGCATGGAAACTACTTATAGTTCATATAGTTTGACAGAAGATTTTGAAATGAGAAAGATTTGAAAAGTTTTTGATGGATATGAAAAATGATATTCTCATCGAAAATTCTGTAACATGGTTTATATAAAGTACCCCAATCGGGTTACAAGTTACCCAAGCACATATAGAGGTAATCGAGAGGAATATAATTTCTGAGTATGTTTAAAATATAGACGGCGTAGTGGGAGACATATCATATTGAGACACAAATGAGAGATTAGCACAAAACCGAAAAGGAATAATTAAAAAAATCATATTAGTTATGACATTACTGAAAGGGCACGGCGGAAATGGAGGTACGATAATCGGGTGTATAGGCGTCCATTAAATGAAGTGACTAGAATGTGCCTCTGAAATCAGTACGAAAGGATCCCAGGATATAAATTCGGAAGATAAACTTTTAAATTAAAGCAGGTAGGAACGCTAACTGGCCTTGCCGAAGCTTATAAACCCTACATCCATAACATAATTAATAATATAATACATAATATAATAATTCACATCATGTCATCGAGAAATACCATATTCTTAAATCATTCATAAGGAAAATAGGCCGTCGCGGCCACTATGTGATACCTAGCGCCGTCCTTTTTGTTGGAACCACATGCCGTCTACTTTCCAATCGTTCAATTTCGGCCAAAAAAAGAATGTTCAATTACGAGAGAAATGTGAGTAGGAAGAATTTATAAAGTGTCTGGACTGAACTAGATCTGTCATTTTAAACAAAGAGATTAGAAATAATCTAAAGAGTCATTTGTCCTTTCAGAGTTTCCTTCCTTAACTCGATTTTTGTCTATACTTCTCTCTCTCTCTCTTTAATTGCAAAATAATCCCCACTTCGATTTTTCATTCGTGAATACCGTTAATTTCTGCGAATCTACCTTTGGTGTTTTCCGCGATGTAATTAAACGTCATCGAGTGCGGAAATACGACTACTTAGTGTCACTAATACTACTACACTGAACCTAAACACGATTGTACAATTGCTCCAATCAGTTCAAGTATTGCCGTTTTAATGTGTGCCATTTCGTTTCGATCCGTTAATTATCTAATTTCAAATGTATTTAGAATGCACTTGTTGTTGTATTTGTTATTTTCTACGCTGTTAAATACGCTGTGATACGCTAATAATAAACTATCGTTAGTTGCAGCAGTTAAAATTTCGCAGGAATAGAGAAGAGAAGAGGAAGAGGAGAAAATTAATTTAGAAATGAGTCAGCATCAGTTCTACAAAACAACAAACAGCACTAAAAACAATAGTAGTATTAAAATTTATATACTCCAACACCATCATCATGATCATCATCATCATCCAGTATCGTCCTAGATCGCAATAAAATGCTGATGGTGATGTTAATGATGATGATGATGATGATGGTGATGAACTCGGCCGATGTGACATTTTATAACCTCAAGTTATTCATTGAATGTATTTAATTAACAAGCTGGTGCTAAACTTACCGTTTTTGTTGTTGCCGTTGTTATTGCTATTTTAATTGTCATCGATGCAGATGTTGTGGTTGTTGTTGTTCATTAATCAAATCAAGATTATCCACCGCCATCTATTCGAATTGATGTCACCCCCAGCAAATAACTGCAGGTGACAAATAAATTAATGGGTGGCGGTTGTATCGCGTGGGGATGATGAATACTCATGCTATGTTTATGTCTCTGTTTTCCATCTTTCTTTTCTCTCTTTTTTTCTTTTGCTTCGTTCTCGTTTCATTTCGTTTTCCCAGTATACAATTTTCGCTCATTAGTCACCTCATAGAGCAATAAAACCGAAACGAATGAACAACTTTGACGCTGCATCCTTGAATGGCAAACATGGAAGTGTTTTGGTGTTTTATATGGAGTGGAGATGCGAATGGAAGACGGGTGGGTGGTGTTTGTTGCAACTAGATGGCAGCGGCGTCATGTACCAGCGGCAGTCTGCCTGTCTGTCTATCTGTCTGTGTGTATCTATCAGTTTCTCTATCTGTCCCTGTCAGTCGACACAACTAACGACATATTGTACAACAAAACAAAAGTTCTAATTAATTACACTTTAGGCTCTATTAGAAAGCTGAGGTCGTGGTCGTGTTGGGTTCACTGCGATAAGGTGTGATGCCTGAAAGAAATATGCCCACATGAGGGCGCGGCCGACTGGTTGCATAAATGTGTTTTGTAGGATGTGTGGCGATGGTGCCTTTCGGTGCCTGCATTTAATGGAGTTATCGCCAAATTCATTGATGATATGTCACCAGCATCTAAACTTTTACTGAGAAGGACTGAATTCATGGATGGAGATCCTTTACACGTGACCATGATAATGACGGCTCTTCTGGGTGTGTATCGGGCATGGTACATACATTCTTCTAAATAAAGTCTTCATTCTTGTTTCTTCATTCAGGAAGACTGTAATAAAATTCGCAAAGGAGCTGAACAATTTCGTAACTGTATGAACGAACTCAATTTTAGTTTATAATCAAAGTTTATAACTGTATAAGTCTGTGAATCGCTCGCCGCATTCAGTCGATTGGGTTTTCATTCATTGAAACCAACGCTTCTAACGAATCACTTCAAACAAACTCGCACAATTTCGAAATGCGAGGAGAGCATTTTATCCGCATCAAATATGGAATTCCTGACGGTGTTGATTTCTTTTCTACTCCCTGTTTTCTTCTTCTGCTTCTTCTTTTCAAAATTCTCGCTTCAGTTTCTAAATTGAAAAAATTTAAAAAATAACTTTCCCCACAGTTTTTTCAAATAGGAAAAAAAGTAATGGAAAATTGTAGTTTGTGCGAGCATATTTCACTTCTAAACATTTTGCAAAATTATTGATACTTTTCGCCACCAATTATAAAATAGAGAGTACCGTTAAAATAATCGCAGCGCGTCATCAACATGAAACACATTAATTGCACTTCGCCGTAACTCAAATTAAGTTAATTAACTTAAGTGTAACCCACAGAAACCTTGAAATATTGCTGTTTATTATGTTTCGGTAAGTGGCAAAGTACACTGGCTTAGGTGTTGCGCGACACACAATTCACGTAGCTTTACCATTGTCCAATAATGAATAACTTTCAAGGTTGCTTCATGTTAAAACACGAAGTTGTTTTGTGCATTTTGGAAAATCCGATAATTCTTTTCTCGAAGTTTCAGATTAAGACTTCAATTATTATTTGAAAAAAATACCAAAAAAGTGTTTTCGTCTAAAAAAGGTACACTACGGAAGGATACTGTGATCCTTTTTATTGTCCTTTCAAGGAAACTTTATATTCATCAGTCTCGCAGTCTACGCCAGCGTCGACGCCTTTGTGTATTGCCAGGTTCAACCAATTCATTAGTGGGATGAGCGTAAGGAGATTAAATTCTACTGATATTTAATGCAAGTGAAAGGAAATGCATAAAATGTCGAAAGAAACAAAGGGTTAATTTGGTTTTAGAAGCTTTAAATACTTCCGTAAATTATCATTTTTCCTCTTATTCTCTCTCTTTTATCTTCTTTTGATTCGCTTTATATTAATTACAAAATGATATTATTATGGTCATTAGTGTTAAGTTTATAGACGTTCATTTTTGCATCAATTTCAAATAATTCTAAATTCTCTTTTAGCCCTTTTCTTATTCTTATAATTTCTAAGAAATTTGATGATTTAATGATAACAAAATAAAACGGCTTTTTAGAGAAAAATCTTAAAAATTTATACTTTTGTTAATTATGTGGTGTCGTTAAGCTTGGTAATTTTTTTTAATTAAATAATTCATAAAAAGTTAAGGCTTTTTAGTGATTGATTACAGTGTCGTGAACATCCGGCGTTAAAACCACATATCTCATATTTTTCGAGTTATTTAAAAAACTATTTACTTGGATCCATTTGGTCTCCACTAAAGTTTTCCTTTATACGCGAGATTCTTTGCCACGAATTAAAAATAACATCCAAAATGACTTTTTACAGCGCATTTGCAGCCGTACTGCATGTGCTGTCAAAACTATCCGTCATATAGTCATCTATCTTTATTCATTAATCTGCTTAAAGAAAATAATATTTGGTTGAATTTTAATCTCGCTTTTAAAATAATCTTCAATCGATTTTGGGTTTCTAATCGTAATTACTATTAATTATGGTTGAATTGAAACGTAACATATCGAGTACGTCTGCCAGTATCGGTCATGAATTTGTTATTCAGTGATTGGGATTTACCTTTGGATTGGATTCTAACAAAAAGCGGATCTTAATTTTTGCGATTTATTTATTTTTTGTGGTGAAATCAGCTCTTTATTGATTAGGTTTTGATATTCATTCTTTCTCTTCTATCGTTAAACCGAGAAGGATATGGAAGTTTTTATAAATATTATTAAGTAAAATTTTTGGTGAAACAAAATTCGTACCTTTTTTGCAAAAAAAAAATTGGGCAATTAAATGAAGCGGTTATAATTGCTGTATCGACCAACATTTTACATCTTCCCGCAAGAAATGTAGCCTGCTCAGAAAACATCATTTAAGTTAAAGACCAGACGGTGTGGAAATATATTCCTTGATTTTAAAAAAGAAGATTAAATTTCAAAACTTTAGCTTTAGGATGACATACACAGTGTCCTTCCTGAGGTTAAGTTAAATATTAAATCCATTTAGTTGTCAACGCTAGATTGAAAGGAACTAGAAGATGAATAAAAATAAAAAATGTTACAAAACAATGATGATAAAACTGAAAGAGCAAAATAACAATGCGCTTCAGGCGCACCTGTCACGCGCCACGCGTCACTTTCGCCGACTGTCACGTTGTATTTACTGCGTTTATGCAATGGCTAAGAAAACGAACAGCAAACGGCCAAACGACCAACGAGTCGAGCCAAGAACCGACCAAACGACCGACCGGCCCATGGCTGTGCCATGACGGTTAAACGACAACAAACGGCAACGGTAACAGACACGATTAAGGTTAACTCCAGTAAATTTATGGTAAAAGGACAAACAAGTGAAAAGAAGAGAGAAGAATAAGCGGCTCACAGGAAAAAGAATTAGCGGCAGAAAAGAGACTAGTGGTAGACCAATTTCAATCGGTGGCAACGCAATTACGAATTAAAGAAAAAAATAAGAAAAACTAGAAAGGGAGGGAGAGAAAGAGAAGGAAAAGTAATACCGAAAGAGAAATTACAATTTTCTGAGGGAACTACAATAATTCGCCATTTGCCACGTTAGTGTCACACGCCGTGCTCTCTCGGGGCTTTTGTCAGACGGGTCCAGCCACTGCCTCCGGAATTATGCAAAAAATCCCCACACTGCTTTGTAGTTGGCGAAGACGGCGACGACAGCGATGACGATGGAGCATAAATCGTTATGCAAATGAGTTCAGCTCAGTAGAAAGATTTCAATTTTGTTTTCAAACGACACGACGCACGGTATGCGGTGTGCGTCGCGTTGCAACTCTGATGATGTCTAAAATCAAATCTCTATTACATCATTTCGACAACTGGGTTGAGTCTGTCAGACCCTACTTGCTGCTGTGCGACATCCACGTCGGCCGCGAAGACGCAGTAGTACGCCGGATATGTCACTGATGTTTGCCGGACACAAATTTGCTTTCCGTTGAAAACGGATTGATGTTGACGAAACGTAGTGATGCTTTGGCAACGAACAGATGTCGGAGAAATGGTGAATGGCGGGCGAATTGATCAACCAAACATTTCAAACGGTTTTAGATTTTATGGGATTTTCCACAGAACCGGAAGTTCAATCCCGAAAAACATGCAGGCATCAATTGCTTCGCTGCAGGAGCGTACCGCAGGTATATGTGAAAGGATAGTGTGCGTTGGGCCGAAATTTTGTATACGATAATAATAATATACAACAAAAACAATATTAATGACCAACAACAAATAGTGATTGCGATGAAAATCACTCTAGTTCGCTGACGATTGTGATGCTGGGAGAGTTAACGGGGAGCGGTTGACCGCGGATTTATGTTTTCATTTCCTGTTGCATGGTGTGGGTTTGCGCCAGCCTGTTTACGTGCACACACATACACTCACAAACACACATACACACGCACACGTGCGCACACTCAAGGTGATGCACGATGGCCTAAACAAAATCATTTTAGTAATGGCTGGATAATATTTTGGGTTTATCCATTAGTCTCTAACGTTATTTTTTCTCCTCGAAGGATTACTGAATTCATTAAATTAGACGTCATTAGCCTTTTCCTCATAACTAAATCATTCTTTTTCACCACAAGCAGAAAAGCATTGATTCGATTTGAACGCATACAAAATCGTGCCGGTGATGGACACACGCACACACACATTCTCTTCTCTCTCACATACACACAAACATATACACCAAATCAACGAATACGCGACTACACACAATAACTTATTTATTCATTTAATTTATTTTTCCAAATCTTATCAAATCTGAACCTATTTATTCATCTCTTTCCTTTTACTCTCACCCCTTTCTCATAATTACAAAACATTTTTGTTGTGAAAAAGAGAACGTTAGGAAAAAACACTAGAAAAATAACGAGAAGAAGATAAGGAAGAAGAAAAGGAAAACGCTTATAGACTTGAAGAAGAAATCTGTTCATTAAATAATTTCAATGAGTTCCGCGAGTATTTGTACTTTCTGAACTTTTCGTTTCCTCCACCCTGCCTCATCCTGTTCTTCAGCGCCCGCAACTCCATTCAGTTGATGTCGTTTCTTCATTCTTCGTCATTTTGAGAGAGAATAATAATTAGTTGAAATCCGAACAATTCTGCGGCTAAGTTTTGCCGCGATGTCATAAATTTGGCAAAATCAGTCCGCGAAAGTCACGAAACTTTACCACTTAACAACGGTCGAACCAGAAGCGCAGTAAGGACGAAGAGAACCACATTGGCTTTTTCCGTCCTCTTTTTGTTCTTCAGATTGCCTTCGCTAAATGTGTTTGTTGCGGCAAGAAAATTTCAACAACAATCAAAAGGAATATGCACTACCATTTCCTTGATTAGATCCTGCGGTTGATTCAACACGATGCGGGAATGTAATGGCGCGATGTGGGTGGGTTGGGTATAATGATGCTTTCGACATTATTATCCGAGATTATTTCTGGAATTATATAATTTTTCTACCTCATAAAGAGCAAGTTTTTATTGCCTCCGGCTTTGAGAGACACTTTATGTTTGTTGTAATTCGTGACAAAGCTGATCATCACATGCGTAAAATGGCAAAAAATCTAAAGAACCCCACAACAATTCCAACAACAACAACCTTAAAGATTTACGAGCATTTAATGTCGTGTAACGATTACGTAGGATAACTTTGCAAAGTGTCCAAATTGATCTACGTGTCTAGAGTTAGATTTGAAACAGTCTAGAAAGGAAAGGTAAAGATCCGATTGAAACGCATAAGCGAGAATAAAATAAGAGCGATGGCTGAGAAAAGGAAACTTCAATAAAATAATGAAATAACGCCTGAGAGAAGGACTATCATGAATGATTAAAAAGATGATATTAAGGATAAGAAATGGATCTGAATATAAAAATTTGGCTAAAAGTGGTGACGGTGATGGCAGTGAGAGAAAAGTAAATAGCAGATGTTGAAAACAACCATATTTAATAAAAGGCGAACTGGTTTTTATGAGATGGATTAAACCAAAATTAGCTTAAATTCGTTAGATATCAGTCATAACACTCATTCTTACTGACATTCCGAATAATTTGTAATCAGATTATCAGCATCGATATCGATTATGTTTAACGATAATGATTATGTTTGAAATTATCATAACAATTGTGCTAGAAATTAAATTGATTTTATGGACATCTGGGCGGCATAATCGTTTCACTACCTCATAAAAATAGTTCCGCCTAAAACTGTGCCACATAAATTTATTCAAAATAACTCAATATTACTTTACATGCAAAATTTAATAAATAATAGGAATTGTCCTTGTTAGATCCCAATGAAAAATATTGGTTACTCCATCGTTGGACGGAGGGCTTAAACTTTAGATTAGCGCATCTCGTCATCTGGATTTCAGAGGCAATCAGTTTCGGCAATATGATTCCTCTAGCGCTTACTTTTACTCGTAGTGGCCCCTTCATCAGCCCGCAGCAGCAGCGATGATATATCTCCAGGGAATGGCCCATGGTACTGTATTTACTGTGTGGTTCGATATTTCCACCTCCGTAGAGCTTCCTTAAAATAATTATTGAGCTACGCGGTATCTCTTTAACTACAGAAGAATACCATTAATACTTTAATCCAACATTATTCTCGGTATGTTTTTCAAGAACGTTTGTGCTCTTTTACGCTTTCGTTTGGTATTTATTCTCTGTAAATCAATTCTTTCGCCCGTTACTTTTCTCTTATCTCTTACACACCTCTCACAATCCTTTAGGATGTTAGATCCTTTTGCGTGTGTCAGGTAAGATTTGCTCGTAAAAAATTGCTAGGATTTTAAAATGCAAGTGGCGTGAAACTAACTAACAATATTATGTTTTCTCTTTTGACTTTCTCCTATCTTTCTCCTTCCCTCCTGCCAACCCAACAATAAATATATAAAAAAGAATTTATTACAATTATTCTGATTTTTAATATTTGTTTTGCAATGCAAAATTCATGCATTGCACGTTTTGAACCAATGCAACGGCATCGTACGAATATCTTCCCTGTTAAGACACCACGCCGCCTTGCATCGTGTCACAGTTGTTCCCGCCCGCGGGGGAAGCATTGTATTGCATTATACACTACCGCATGATTATTTTGTACGCATTCGTGTATATGATTTCCTTGTTTTTGTCTGTTTTCACTTTTCTAATTTTAAAGAAACGAGTGCTTGTTGTTGTTGTTCGTTGGTTGGTGATTGTGTTGGTGGTAGTGATGCTTGCAATTTGATGAATGCTTAGGGGTGCTAAAGTAACACGCTAGCAATTTCTTGGGAAGCACACTAAATAATAGAATTAAATGTACGTGAGCGTTGATGCGATTTTAGGACATTGTTTTGCAAAATTAAATTGTTTTCAATGGCAGTATTTTACTATTTATTAGAGCCCGTTAATGGTGTGTTGGGGGAATGGGATGAGGAGGGTTTTTATTTAATGACACTGAAAATAAGGCACACGCATGTAGGTCCTGGGTCATAACATGTCTACGAAGTGCCCTCAAATCAGGAGTTAATTAGGGTTATTCTAAAAAATACGTGACACCGCCGTAAGTTCTTCATTAAAGGCCAAAGAGAAGAAATCAAGCTTGAGGGAAAGGAGCCTTTTTCCTAGGATAACCTTAAGGACTATTACATTCTCCCCCCCTCCACTGTTGGAACACCTAAAAGCAATAAGCATGTAAAAAACCGATGGGATTAACTTGAAATACTTACAGAGGTTGTTGAGCATTAAAGCAATCAACAACTCTTTACGAGCTTTTATGTGAAGACGAGTATCAAGTTTTAAAACCAATGAAATCTTTTAAAGCAATTCAAAACCTTGTCGTTACGCGTAACCGTATCTAACCGAAATTGTCTTCACTCTGTTTGTCCACGTGAGAAACATGCAGTACCTTTATGAAAATGCGAAAAATTGATCATATTGTGGGGCGGCTAACAGGACGTGCCATTCTTGTAAAAAACATTTTTATGGACCCTTTATTATCAGCTGGTTATGAAAGCCTAAAAGTACGCATCAAGTCAGTAAAACTGAATAAAATTGGATTTTATATTGAAGGAAACCTGAACGAGAGAGAAAGCAGGAGAGAGTAATTTTTTGGTAAGTTATCACTGCATTACATCGGGGTGTATCGTAAATTTCCCATTATGTGAGAAGGCACAAAAAGGGAGACTGGCTTTTCAAAGACAGGTTTAGAGGCTTTTAAGTGCTGTTTCATTTGATATTGCATAATCTTATGAAGAGGGTTAAAATGATTCCTTTCACGAAACTTATAAGGTTACCGTTGAAGCCCATTAAAGCCACTACTTAGACTTACATCATCATCTATCGATTTACGATATTTCTTATCTTTCTTGGGTTGGTTGCGTGTGAGAAACCTTTGCGTGCACGTGCGTGTGTCTGTGTGATTGTGGGTTTTCAGACGAATGAGCAAATTTTCTTTCTTTCAATACTTTGTCTGAAGAATCAACTAAAAGTTAAATATTTGTAATAATCAGGCGAGAAAAATTATATCGGTTTGAAGTAAATATTTTTGTTGATCCCTTTTTCATGAAAAACAAACACTAGCTAAAGTTTGTTTTAATACTCCGACAACGGCCACACACTCGTATTTACTCCCCCATACCAATACCAGGCGAGATTCGGCCGACCTCGTTTTAGCCCAAAAACTCGAAATAAGTTAAACAAAAGAACACAAAAGGGAAAAAAGGAAATAAGTTCTCAGCATGGGCATGTCTTTCTTTATCTTCTTATGAGTCAAGTCGTTCGTGTCGAGAGTATTGCCCAAAAGTAGCAGCCAATCCTGATGGGACAAAGAAAAGGGGTAGAAGCACGAACTGCTATTACGACTCTAACGGACTACGTTTGCGGCAATGTTTGTTGGCGATGTTTTGTTGGTGATGCGAAGACTGGGGTAGTAGTAGTAGTAGTTCTGTTTGTCCCTTTGCGCGCTGGAGCTTGATTTTGTGCGTGCTTCCGTTTCATTTGCTTCGCATTTTGGGGTCGACAACGATTTGATGTTGATTAATTTATGTTATAATTTAACAAAAATAGCCCGGCACTTTTGGAAAGGCTTCCAAATGTTTCGGTTTAACTGAGTTTGGAATGGAGCGAAATGGAACGGTGGGAGTGGCAGGAGACCTGACCATGAATCTAAACGAATGTTAATGGCTCCAACTGGTTTGCTTGACTTGTGTTGTTTTGCGTCGTCGTTCGTCTTCTCGTTATTCTTCTTCTTCCTTTTCTTTTTCTTCCTCCACGTCTTACTCCTGGGGTGAAGCTTTTATATTTTCAGTCGGGCACGTTGAGCCCAAATCGGATATCGGTACGCGTATTATCACTTGGGAAGGTCGAAATAATAGTACAATACGTGTCCCTCTCAGTCACTTATTAAACAAAATCTCGTCATTCACATTTTAATTCCGCTGTTTTAATTTAATGGCAGCAATTTAGTGTGTCCCGGCGCGTTGGTGGTTCGATTTCATTGAAACGTTTTTGCAGGATAACCTTTTGCTTCGTCTGCTCTGCCTGCCCTCTAATGAGTAATAAAGCTTCAATTTCCGCTTTTGCCACAAGAAGCATCCACACTTCCACCCAGGCACACGTCGTTGCCTCGCCCGCCGGTCACGGTTTCAACATCAATTAATGACGGCATCATTTGTCAGAAGGACTGAAGCTAGAAAAGAGTCTCATAACTCAGCAACCTTTTGGATCCTTTGCTCTTACCTTGCTCTTCTTCTTCTACTTTCGTCTTCTTCTTCGTCTTCTCCTTTCTCTTTTCTTTAACTTAACGAGATGCTTACGCGAAGAAATCTTCGAGTATTTCATTCTGAAGGATCTTCTCTTGCTTTTGGTTTATGTTGGTTGTTTTTTTATATTTTATGGTGGTTTTGTTCTTACAAAACTGAAAGAGAGACACACAGTTTTCTCCACTCTCTCCATACGCTCTTTGACGTGCCGTGAAGAAACAGATAATTATCCATCAGTCGGTTTTTAAAAACTGCGATAGCAAAGCAAACGTCGGGTGAGGGGGTGGAAGGGAGAGGGAATATTGCGTTCATTTGTGGTTATAATACATAGTTGGTTGAAACATAAGGATATAATTAAACATCATTTAATGACCTTGGTTTATAGAAATTCTTAAAGGAGACGCACGCATGCATACTAATACAAATGTATACACACTCACACGCACAGAGCCATCTATACCCACGAGTGCAGGAACATAAATTTGATATAGTTTTCCCTCAAAAAAAAAAAAAAAACACCACCACCACCAACAACAACAAATATTTTCTTAATTTACATTACGCCAAATTTTATCTAATTTTAATGAACTTACTTCCTCTTAAGATCTTCGGATCATGATGACCACTACAGCTCATTATGTCATGATATTTGAATTTCTATTGTTTATTTTTCTCTTTGCTTTTTTTGAAGAAAAAGTCTACATTTTTGTGGATTTACTCGGGTATATATTTTCTTATGGCGATCACCCAAGACCGAAGCAGGACTTAACCTAAATCCACTCGCTTTACTTCATACATTCTTCGCACATTTAGTTAACCATCCTTTATGACGCGTCGTAATTTTGAAAATTTTGGGGTAGTTTTGGTTGATGGTTTCATTTTATTTTGTCATTGTTGTTGTTGATGTTGTTGCTTAGTTGCGCTTCCGCAAATATTTACGTGCATTACGAGCTCCAAAGCAACTGGAACAATAGTAAAGCGGCAAATTGTCCTGGTAGGAAATTATAATGTTTTGAGTCCTTAAAAATTTAACTGTAGTTTATTCCAAAAATGGATTTCTTACTCTTGAGAAATCATGAACTTAAATTCTATCAGTCAGTGATTCATATTTTTAACAACTCGATATGAAAGAAAAATTACTGAACATTATTCAAGAGAGGTTTGCCAAAACTGGTTTAATACCCAAACCAAACTTCACGATGTATGGCAGATAATCGTTTGAAAATTGTAGATAAAAAACCCTCAAATAATTAAGACTAAAACTACAATCTCGGATTTTTTGTTATTTGAAACAATAAAGTAAGAAACCAGATCACAAAATAAACAAATTTCTGAAACGCTAGAGTATCAGAATTTTGCGATATGGTTGTGGGATTTTGTTCCAAAGAGATTTTGTCGTATGGGAGTCCGTCGGACAGAATTGTGTCTAATTACATGCCATTGCTTTTAACCTTATTACGGTTTTCCTACGGGGTTAGTGACGATGGCGTGCATGTTTTTATTGTTTTAGTTGGGTAGTCGTTACGTCGCCCGTTATTTCGTAGTGCTGGTTTGATGTTGAGCCTATTCTTTGTCCTAAAAATGGCTTCGCGCTGCATGTGCTAGTACTGTTTCTGACGATTCTTATTATTATTATTATTACTATTACCTCGTACGTTCAATGTGAAGGAACGACCCTTGAATGACCGACCGACCGACCGACCTATGGACTGACTAACCCACGAGACAAATCTAACAACATTTACTAATAAAAGATAAAGAAAGAGCATCATCGTCACCACAACTATCAATAAAAGCATTCATGGTGAGAACAAGAATAAGAACAAGAACAGCAAGAACAACGTCTGAATGAGTGGATCAGGATCAGTTCTGTTTATTTCCTTTAACTTGGCAGATTGTTGGGCATAATCGTTAACCAGCTATGCTCAAAATTTGTATTTGAACAACAAAAACTATCTTGCCAACAACAACAACAACAGCAACAACAATAACAATAACGGTAGTAACAATACGCATTTCATGACTTCAATGTATGCGCATAAATTAATAATTAATTACACAGAATAACATTTTCGGGCTCTTGTCGTATAATATTCATTATTGTTATGCATAAATAAAATGTCACTGAATGGGTCGGTGGTCTTCGGTATGTGCACCGGTCTGAGAATGTGTGTGTGCGTGCGTGTGTGACTTTGTATATTATCTCATGTTGTCATATTCTCATTCTATGAATTTAGTGTGTTGTGTGCATTTAGCAGATATCGTCCGCCCTTCTTCCGTTTGTTTTTACGTTCATGGTTTATGGTAATATCCTTAGGATCCTTAAACAACCACAATCTCAGGATGATACGATACATATATATTCTCTACTTTTAAACATATATTTATGTGTGTGGGTGTGCTTACATGTGCGTATATGTGTGTGTATGCGAAAGACTGAGAGAGATAAACGAAGTATATCAGAGCGATTTTAAAAGAGAGGTTGAGGCGAAAAGGCGTCACTAATCTCACATTAAACTCATATTTGAAAATATAATTATATATAGTTGTTGAAGGAGAAGAAGAGAAGCTTAAAGTCGAAGAAAGGCAGGAAGAAGCTGGCATACAATTAAAACCTTCCGGATATAAACAAATTTTGAATAATTTTAATATCTTGTATAATATCAAAATGTTAATTAAAATTTGATAATTTAATTCCAGGAATTTATTAAATCAACATCAATAAATTCCAAATAATTAAACTCGAATCTATTTGAAGAAGGATTAATTCATTTTCTTTAACAGAAAACAAAGAAAAACATTTGAATATATTGTAACAAAAAATTTGGTAAAGGAAAATGTAATTAAACAAAAGTGTAATCCGCCTGGGAATTAACTGTCCACCATTTTATTTTTGTTGTCTTCGTGTTATTGAAAACACATTGTAATTTTCACAGCTGTCATTAATGACGTTTACGCTTGACGTATTAAAAAAAAACATGTACGTGAAAGTTTTACTCAATTTAATTGTTCTATCGCTAAAACAATTTCAAATTAATTGCAAAAGGATGTGAAAAAATAAGTAGCTTTGTGTTTGAGCACAGTGAGAGGGAGAGAGAGAGAGAGAAGGGTGCATTGTAGAAGCCTGGTCAGATGCGAAGAGAGCAGCTGTTAAAAGTAGGCGTGAACTGCAATTTTCGTTGTGGCTCGTTGTTTTCAAAGCGTTTTTATTTAGTTCAGAAAAACTGCGATTAATTGGGAGATGATGACGTCATTCGTATTAAACCTACAATCAATTTTTCAGAGAACATCAAAATTTTGGAAAAAATTTAATTTTTTAAATCAGATTTTTTTTAAATTGCCCAAATATAAAAGGTTCAATAAGGATAAGGTTTTTGTAATAAACATTGTCTAAATCGCTTAGCAAGTTATTTTATTTATAGAATTTTTCCCTCTCTCTCTCTTCCTTCCGGATGTTTCTAAACACTTCTGCTGGTGTTTCTTTTTTAGAACTGGAAGGGGCTTTTTTCTATATGATATAATTCTTTCTAAGAATTTCATATCATTTACAGAAATATTTCGTTTCAAGAAGATTTTTGAAATGTTTGCATAATAAATATAATGTTTAAACTTCATTTTACGTCACTGCAATAATTTTTTATCAATATTTAATTCATATTCGATAAACGTAAAAAGTTTGGTGATAAATACGTCTAATTCTGTCAAACAAACAAAAAATAACTAAAAGATTTGAACGTCATTAACAAGAAACATTCTAAGCCATTAACGTAATTTTAATGATGACAACGGTAAAACTATAAATCATTGAGACCTTTTTTTGACTGGCTTAAGCGCAAACAAGCAATAAATTTTCAAAAGAAAGTTATTAAAGAATGTATTGATTGATTGATTGCGTCCTTAATTGTTTTCTAAATTCATTGAATTCATTCAAAAATTTTGAGTATAAGCGATACTATTTATTCAATATTCAATATAAATTCATTGTATATTCGATAAATTATCGTTAAATTTTCTTGTAAGATTACTGTCAATTTTTTTCCTTTTCCAAGGCACGCCAATAAAGGATTAGTATTATATTTACAAAAGGTTTCAGTTCATTGCAAGACCTTTTTTATTTTGCCTTGGAGTTCGTTTTTTATTCATTCATCCAGTCATTCATGAAAGCAGGCTGGCAGACAGGATTATATCTTAGCCTTAAGCTTTATATTTCATATCTTGTAATAGTAATTCGTGACGACATTTTGTTCTACTTACGAGTACAAGACCATCCAGATACAAAACCATCCAGATACAAAACCATTCTAACAAATACAAAGTGAAGAAACAGAAGAGAAGCAGAGGGAAGAACAGGAGAAATAGAAAACAAAGAAAAGAAGAAATCGCAAGACGTACGAATAGAGAAGAAAACGTGATGGTTTGTTTAACCCTAAAAAGTTTTAGAGGAAGCGCAAAAAATGGGAGGACTGCATGGGAAAAACTTTATTTTGCCATTACTTAACAATATTTCTAACATTTCTCAAATAAGAAAAACCCAAACAAATGCTTTGGATAATCCTTTTGCCGAAGGAAGAGAAAGGAGGAAGTGAATAAGTTCGAAAAAGTAGGAAAAACTCCCGACCTCTTAAAGCTTCTAAATCAACCCCAGAGAACTCTGACTACTGCACGCACTAAACTTTTGTTGATTCCTAAAAAGGATATAATTTACAATACACTACGATACGTTACGGTAACGCAACCTTTTCTAGCAAACATTTACGTCATTAAAAAAATATTTGTAACTCTTTCGAGTTTTGAATTTGTAACGATCCAATAATCGTTACAACTAATTTTTCCCGTCACCCTGTCATCTCCATTACTTAATTGCTAATGCACCCACCTCTATACCTAGCCTGCTTTTAGGCCTTGTATTTTTGAATGCATTATACTACAAAAAAGTAGTCGACCATTTCTTATACTTCATAACTCCAACGAATATAAGATGGCATGACAGCTCAGTGTATAGAGCGTTTATCTTCGGTGCAGTAGTCGGAGGTTCAAATCTCTATATTGAAAAAGAAAATATAATAATTTTCAACCGTCTTTTCCGCAAATCCGTCATATGGCAAAGTATTATTGTTAGTCATACGCTAACAATAATATCATATTGTTGTCTGTACAAAATACCTTCTACCGACCGCCATTATGAAAATTAAATTATTCAATAGTTGTTTTTAGAAAACTATCTCTAATATAATTCCGCATCGGTTCAACGAACCAGTGCTACTTAGTGTCTGTTTCCGCAGTGGACAAATTGGCCTGCTCACGAAACAGAACTTGGAAAAGTAAAAATCCATTTCCTGATTCCTCGTGGAGGTCCGGCAAAAGCTTGATCGAAAATCGAGTTAAAAGGTTTTCGACACGGCTGCCACTTTTTGACGCCCTTCGGGGTTTATACATTGGTAGATTAAGGTATTGGCGCACTCGCCTGCTAAGTAAACAATTCCGGCTTATACGCCCGCTCAAATTAATTCCGGCTTATACGCCCGCTGAAAACAATTCCGGCTTATACGCCCGCTCAAATTAATTCCGGCTTATACGCCCGCTCAAAACAATTCCGGCTTATACGCCCGCTCAAAACATTTCCGGCTTATACGCCCGCTCAAAACATTTCCGGCTTATACGCCCGCTCAAAATCAATTCCGGCTTATACGCCCGCTCAAAATAATTCCAGCTAATACGCCCGCTCAAACTATTCCGCCTGCTACAATATCCGCTCATCCGCCGCATGAGTTAGTGGTTACCATACGCTGTTGGAATATAATAGGGCTAAAGTTAATCTGTAAGCCACCTGAATTATAATTGAATTTGAGTTCACAGGATTAAGCCACCTGAATGGTAATAGGATTAAGCCACCGGAATTGTAATTGAATTTGAGTTCACAGGATTAAGCCACCTGAATTGTAATAGGATTAAGCCACCTGAATTGTAATAGAATTAAGCCACCTGAATTGTATTAGGATTAAGCCAGCTGAATTGTAATTAAATTTAGGTTCGTAGAATTAAGGCACTTGAATTGTATAGAATTAAGTCACCTGAATTATATAGCAATAAGCCATTAAAATTATAGAAAATATATTTGAATAAAAGTAGTTTTAAATCTGAACAACAACAGCGAAGAAGCGTTCCAATACCGTCCGAGCTGAACTATTTATAGTCAGTGAATTAATTGACGATCTCGTCAATTGTGCGAAATTCGGAAAACAACACCAACAACGAGGTATTGAGCCGAGGGTTACGAGGTCCCTCGGAAATGGACCCTGGGGCCGTTGATCTTGCCCCAGCTGGAAACAAAAACTCGTTACAAATGGCGCCCGAGCAGGGACTGTCTTCTTCGCGAAGCAGTTCACCGTATCCCGAAAATTCTAAGGAAGAATGCCTTCCCGAGAATTTAAATTTTATTTATAAGCTGAAGAAAGAGGAGCTGGAGGCTCAGATGACTCTACTTGGATTGTCTACGAACGGGACAGTCAAAGAAATGCGCCAACGCTTCAGCACATTTTACAAAGAACAACGTAACCGAAAAATTGAAAAACCAGAAACAACCGAATGTTCGATTAGCATACCAGCAAATACAACATCGAACTTATTACCTGCTGCCGTGAACGTACCAGTCGAGTGCGTAGTAATGAATACAGTCAGGAAATGGAATATACATTTCAACGGCACGCGATCGATTCTTGAATTCATAGAAAATATCGAAAGCCTAGCGGATTGCTATAAAATTCATCACGATCAGCTACTATTGCCCATGACAGAACTACTACGAGAACGCGCAAGAGATTGGTGGCGATATAAAAAAGATGACGTTGGCAGCTGGTCAGAATTTAAAGACGCAGCTATGAAATTCTTCTTACCGCCCAGATATCTTCAAAGATTAGAGGAAGATTTCATACGTCGACGTCAAGGGCTACGAGAAAAGGCCAAGGATTACATCATGGTAATGATGGGTATGATACGGCAACATCCAAGACTGTGCCAGGAAGATCAGCTTGATCGAATATATGAAGGTTTGAGAGCCGAATATCGATTATATATTCGGCGAGCAGATTTCAGAGATGTTGACTCCCTTATGACTCAAACCGATGAATATGAGCATATTCGGGGAGAAGAATCTCGCAATCAACGCCCACATGTATCTAACCTGATAACGACACAAATCTATTCCAGAAACACTCATTGTTGGAACTGCCGACAGCCTGGACACATGCGTGGAGCATGTAAACAACCGCCGCAAATGTTTTGCTCCCACTGTGGAAAACTGGGAATCAGATCAAGGGATTGTTTATGCCGAAAGACTTCCGAAAGATATCAGAAAACAATCTCACCACAAAATGGTCGATTTCAAATGTCAATTTCCTGCAACGGACGACCAATAGAAGCTCTAATTGATACCGGAGCATCATTATCATTTATCGGACCAAGTCTAAATGATTGCTTATCTCAAGAGCTTCCTCCAATTACTGAAACACAGACTGTCCTACTGGCCAATAGTAAAATAATCACAGTGCAACAATGTTATGACGTTATCATTGAAGTGGGTCCACAGAAATCAAAACACCGAGTTTATTTCCTACCGGGTCTACAGAACGAATTTGTCATAGGAATGGACCTCTTAACAAAATTCAATTGTACATTAGCTATTCAAAGATTGCCGAAAGAAGACGAAGAGCAACATGTACGCTTGATATATCAACCAGATCTCGTTAAGAGCTTCCGAAATAAAACAAAAGATAAAAAGAAGAGCGAAGACTATATAGAGGATCAATCCTCCACCCGTTCAACCGCCAAAAGGTTTAGACAACGCTACCGTCACCGCAATATGATCACCCGAGCCACCGTTAAGAAAGCAACAGAGCCATGCCAAATGTTGATGACCGCGCAACATGATTGGCATAATACACAAATACAGAAGATTCGCGACTTCGCAGGTAAACATCGAGACACCAAAATTCGTGAACCACAACTCTACAAAAGAAGAAGAAAATCACACACCGATCAAAATTATTGCCAAGAGTGTGTACCGCCCAACCAAAAGGCAACCCTACTCCGAGGAATTCCTGATCAATCCGCCGCAGATCATCTCGGATATTACAAGACTTCACAAAGAGCACGAGAGTATTATTTCTCGCCGAAGATGCAGAATGACATCAAGAAATATATACGCCCCAAGCCAAGCCTTAAGCCTCTCGCCAGCTTAATGGCCACCGCCGTCATGAACACAGCAAAGGACCGTACTAAATTCCGCCGTTCGCAGCCTTTGCCCAGTGACATCATACAACCCGTAAAATCCGTATCGCCTGCCAATAAAAGCCACCACCCGAACGTGTATGGTATTTCACAAATGGAAAATGCCAACGCGAAGAGTGGCACCCGCCATCATCGCACACACCGGCGCCTCAACACACCGTTCCCGCTCAATATAGGAATCATGACTGAATACCAACCGAGCTGAACCTCGTAAGATGGTCAGTGAAAGTTTCTGCTTCGCGCAGAAGTGTATAAGTCATTTTCGCCGTTCCATTTCTTTCTTTTTGCTTCCCTTAGAAGGGATGGACTGTAACGATCCAATAATCGTTACAACTAATTTTTCCCGTCACCCTGTCATCTCCATTACTTAATTGCTAATGCACCCACCTCTATACCTAGCCTGCTTTTAGGCCTTGTATTTTTGAATGCATTATACTACAAAAAAGTAGTCGACCATTTCTTATACTTCATAACTCCAACGAATATAAGATGGCATGACAGCTCAGTGTATAGAGCGTTTATCTTCGGTGCAGTAGTCGGAGGTTCAAATCTCTATATTGAAAAAGAAAATATAATAATTTTCAACCGTCTTTTCCGCAAATCCGTCATATGGCAAAGTATTATTGTTAGTCATACGCTAACAATAATATCATATTGTTGTCTGTACAAAATACCTTCTACCGACCGCCATTATGAAAATTAAATTATTCAATAGTTGTTTTTAGAAAACTATCTCTAATATAATTCCGCATCGGTTCAACGAACCAGTGCTACTTAGTGTCTGTTTCCGCAGTGGACAAATTGGCCTGCTCACGAAACAGAACTTGGAAAAGTAAAAATCCATTTCCTGATTCCTCGTGGAGGTCCGGCAAAAGCTTGATCGAAAATCGAGTTAAAAGGTTTTCGACACGGCTGCCACTTTTTGACGCCCTTCGGGGTTTATACATTGGTAGATTAAGGTATTGGCGCACTCGCCTGCTAAGTAAACAATTCCGGCTTATACGCCCGCTCAAATTAATTCCGGCTTATACGCCCGCTGAAAACAATTCCGGCTTATACGCCCGCTCAAAACAATTCCGGCTTATACGCCCGCTCAAAACATTTCCGGCTTATACGCCCGCTCAAAACATTTCCGGCTTATACGCCCGCTCAAAATCAATTCCGGCTTATACGCCCGCTCAAAATAATTCCAGCTAATACGCCCGCTCAAACTATTCCGCCTGCTACAATATCCGCTCATCCGCCGCATGAGTTAGTGGTTACCATACGCTGTTGGAATATAATAGGGCTAAAGTTAATCTGTAAGCCACCTGAATTATAATTGAATTTGAGTTCACAGGATTAAGCCACCTGAATGGTAATAGGATTAAGCCACCGGAATTGTAATTGAATTTGAGTTCACAGGATTAAGCCACCTGAATTGTAATAGGATTAAGCCACCTGAATTGTAATAGAATTAAGCCACCTGAATTGTATTAGGATTAAGCCAGCTGAATTGTAATTAAATTTAGGTTCGTAGAATTAAGGCACTTGAATTGTATAGAATTAAGTCACCTGAATTATATAGCAATAAGCCATTAAAATTATAGAAAATATATTTGAATAAAAGTAGTTTTAAATCTGAACAACAACAGCGAAGAAGCGTTCCAATACCGTCCGAGCTGAACTATTTATAGTCAGTGAATTAATTGACGATCTCGTCAATTGTGCGAAATTCGGAAAACAACACCAACAACGAGGTATTGAGCCGAGGGTTACGAGGTCCCTCGGAAATGGACCCTGGGGCCGTTGATCTTGCCCCAGCTGGAAACAAAAACTCGTTACAAATTAAAGGAATGGTCGTAAAATTAATTTTATTGAACTAATTTTTATAGTCAATTATTTAAATGGCAAAAACAATTTGATTTAATATAATTTTATCCAGTGGTTAGAAAAGAGACAGAGAGCTAGAGAAAGGATTAGCAGTAAAAGTTTATAGAGTTTGAAAAGAGATTTATGAGAGCTATTAGCTCTCACAAAAGTAGCGCGTATTAAAGACTAACTGCGATTATTCATGAGCCTATAGAAACAGCTGCTTACGGTCTTTTCAGTCACATCTTTCAATTATCTTCCATCAGACTGGTCCCTCTCAGTCCTCGAGTCACGAACTGATTGCCATCAGCTAAGATTTGCGAAGCATCTGTTTTTCACCTCCATAACCCCACCCCACCTCCTTTATCATCTTTACAGATTTCCTTTATCATCTTGCCATTTGCCAGATTCCTTCATTTATCATTTCTCAGTTTCAATTTCTAACTTCTCAGTGTTCGCTTTTTTGATTGGACGTCATTTACTCCATTTTGCATTCGCTCGGTAAATGATAAAACGGGCCAAATCAGAATTTAAAATTATAGTCATTAAAAATTTAATAAAATATTCAAGTTTCTCCTCGCTCATTCATTCATTCAGTCAGTCATTCATTCGTTCATTAATTTATACAAATATTTCATTGTAGTTGCAACGAATTTCATATTTAAATCCTTTTTCATTGTCATTTGCTTCTCTTAAGCTTTAAAGAAGCTCATTCGCAATTTTTTTTACAGAAAAACAACGAGAAGGCAAGACAGAGAAGACAGAAAACAAAAAACAAATTAGCAAAAAAATAAGTTCAGTAGAAGTAGCTTAAAGCAAAGTTTTGCTGGTTCACGTGGCACGCATAAAAGTTGCTCGTGACAACACAACTTATGTCTCGTCTCGTACGCCCCCGCATCTCGACTGAATACTGAATGGGGCGAAGCTTAACAAGTCTTCTACTAGTCGTACGAACGATGACAAACTCACACGACACTTTCTCACAAAATGTTCGAAAATTTACCAGAATGATTTTTCACGAATGTAAAAATTAAGTTTTACATTCTGTTCAACGAGCAGTCTTTGTCATTCTCGTGTAACAATTGATGCCCTTTGGTCTCTCGCTCTTCCCCCACGTCATACGAAAGAATGTCACGTGGTAAAGATGTTGATACCGGTAACCTCTTTTATTTTGCGAGCTCAAAAGTCTCAAAATAGTGTCATTAATTAATTTCACGTTTTGTTTGGGAATTTGGCACGTTCTGAATAAAATTAGAGAAACGAAGGCAGGACGAAGTTTCGAAACCGGCTACTTTATTCGCGAATTTTTAACCTTTTGATTTGATTTAGACAAGCCCATACGTCCGTGTGTCTGTCTGCCTGTTAGTCCGTCACGTTTACCTTTTTATGAATTAAAATTTAAAGTCGCGGTTTTTCGGTCTATTTAAAATTTTAAAACTGAAGCGTCAAGATAACCTAGATGGCAGTGTCAATCATCATAAATCCTCCAGAAATGGGCGTGGCACGAACACTATTTTAGTTTATCATGTTATCATGTGTGGATATTTGTGAGAAAAGTTCTGATGAAGGAATCTGAATTAATCAAGAAAATTTAAATTTTAGATTAGAAGGGGCGTGTCGAGCTCACCGTGATCTGCACTCTAAAGGTTAAATTATATTTATTTAGTTGTTCTGTTTGTGTATATAAAGAAATGTACGTAAATTCTTGCTCAGAATCACGCCCCGAATTGACTTGGCTGCGTTCGTCTGTCTGTCTTAAACTACCGTCTCTCCCACTTAGGAAATAAAGGTGGTTCAATCACTGAAGAAAAGCTTGCACATTTTAGGATGTGTAGATATTGCTATATGACATGGAAATTTCACCCACGCTCTTACCCTCCCCCATTCCACCCTCTTATATCTGTCTCTGTGAAAGTGGAAGTAAGGAAGAAAAATACACGATCATTGTCATTCCTCAATTAATAATTATTTCTAAACACTACCCTGTTAACGAAGGGAATGGCGTGTGTTGACTTTGTTCTTTTATTCGTAATGCATGGCCGATTTGGTAAAATATACACCTGACTCAGAATCATCCCCTGAATCAATTTATGCATGTCCGTCCGTTCGCCTATCTATCTGTTTCTGTTTTTCTGAGTCTGAGTGGCTCGGATCACGATTGCAGGAAAACGAATGGAGCTATTTTCACGAAATTTGGCACGTATGTTCTTTGTCATCTTGGACCATTTGGGATTGTCAATGGACAATATCGGATTAGAGATACAATCGGCGACACGATTATAATAGTAAATATAAATTAATTCGTGTTTATTGAGTTTTTCAGATTTTAGAGACATTTTGCAGCTGCAACGGAATTCCCAAACAAATTGATTCCTTTTAAAACACATTCCTGAAAGTGAGCCATTCTTTTATATAGCGGATGTAGGGTGGATGAACCTCGGCCAGATCAAAGTTAAATCAAAGTTAGATTAGTTTTTTAGAATTGCTTTTGAAAGAGTCATTAATTTAAAAATTAATAGTTAGTCCTCTTTTGTGGAAAACGATCTGATTTAAGAGTTCGCATCATTGCGTTTTCGCGACAATTTATGCAATGACATTTGTGCAGGTAGGCGGCAGCTTTTGAGAGTGATTCATAACACTAATGCAGTCAGGTAAAATATCCAAAAAATATAGATTCGCAAATTTGTATTCCGTAGAGGGTTCCGATTCAAGCGTGAGCTTTGTGTTGCCTACGTTCCTAAGAACACTCTAAAACTCGATCATTCATTATTTCAAAAATGGTTACAGTATCGGGCTCAGTTCACTGGCTTGAACACAATAATTGGTAAAACCAAATACTCTTTTGCTTCAGGTTTGTTTGATGTTTTGACGGATTTGACAGTTTCAGTTTGCTTATTTGACTGATTTGTTTCTTCAAAATTGATTATTTATTTCCATTTTCAAACCGTTTCAACAACTCAATGTTTTAATAATAAATCTTGAATAGCTTTTTAATTAACGGCTTTTTAAATATTATCAAAGCATTAATTATATAAACAAAAAATCTATTTCGAGTTTTTGTTTCGCCCTTTTCCAAATCTTTTTCGTTTGACAGATTTTAATCAACTTCTTCGGTTGATCTAGATAATAATATTAGTAGATAATAATTATTAGACAATAATTAGCAATAATTAATGAATAATTAATCAATCAGAATTAATAAAACAAACTCAATTCAAAGTAAACAATTTATTCAAAAGAGAAACCACCGACGATGTCAAAAAACGATTTAGGAAATAATATTAAAGTCGATTAAAATCCAAATAACGTCGTAAAATTAAGGAAAATGGTGGTTCTAAAATAAAATACAATACGAATCAGCAAATCATTTGTTAAATATTTAATTTCCTTCTCATTTGGGTTTTGCCACTTAGCCGAATTATCGTCGGTAAACATAAATTTTATGTAATTAAAGATATAAAAAAATGCTATTTCATTGCACTGACGTCACAATGATAACAAAAACGCAAAGTAAACGCAATTTTACGAAGGTCATTCTCACACGCAAAAAAAATTTTATGAAGTCAGTTAATGAAGTCATTTGATATTATGACTAACAGGACGTCAGTTAGTCTAAGCTCATTTCCGTTTCTCTTCATTCGGATCTTCTTTGGTTTGAAAAAAGTTTGTTTCGGGTAAGTCACTAAATTAAGTGAAAGTTATAATAGGAAAAGGTTGGTGATGGCGGGCGGGGGCGGGTGAGGAGAGGGGAGAAATAGATAACCGCAAATAAGGATTGGCATAAGTTTTACCGACTGAAAGAACTTTGATTAAATGGATCAAAAGGGAAAATAGGCCGAAGTAAAACAGTTTGGGGTGGTTGATGTTAATCGATAATGTTGAAGGAGATGATGATTCTTTCGGATGAAATCAATAGCTGCTAAAGTTGCAAATAAGAAGCAGTTAAAGATGAAATCAATAGCAGTTAGGCATATTTAAGCAACAAAATTTGGGTAACCGAAAACCTATTAAACAAAATTATTACAAGTATTGACTTTTACTCACCGCAACTCACAACAAGCAACCTCTCCCTCACGCCACACCATTGAATGCATGGTTATTGCCCTACTCGTGGCTACACGAGGTCGTGCTTAACTTTCTGTGGGGGATAATTAATCTCTTAGGATAATCACCTCTTACTCTTCTTCTTTATATATACACACACACGGATACACGCTCTTATAACCCTCTGGCTCACCCCCTCAACCGACGTATCCATAACTATCTTTAGTTAATAACAAATGACGATGCCATCATTTGTCTTTGCCGAGTATTTGGAATCTTTACGCACCACCAGCAGCAGTAGCAGTAGCAGAAACTGTACCAGCGGCAACAACGAATCGGGCCTGAGAAATGGCTGCGCTTCGTTGGATTCTTGCCGAGCTGGAAATTTTTGTTCAAATCACTTTTTAACAACATTGCAGTTTTAATAACAAGCAGTAAAACTGAAGCAGCATCGTCAAATATTGTTGTCGTGCTCGTCGTCGTCCTCGTCATTGTTGTTGTTATTGTTGTTGTTTTTGTTGACAATGCTTCCTTTTCTATTGCACTCATGGTCGCAGCTTGTTGTTGCATCAGCAAAAATGTTGCTGAGGAATGAAGAAGGAGAATATGATGAGGATGACGAACAAGAACAAGAAGGAATTGGCGAGAGGGGAGCGATAAGAAGAAGAAGAAGAAGAGGACAACATCTGCTGTTGCTTGCTATCTCTATAGCAGGTCGGTTGCATACGCTCTTCAACGTCATATATAAACATACATACACATATACACACACACACATGCAAACACACCCACTGTCTCCAGTCGTTTGGATGTTCAAGTGCTGCGCGCTCGGTGTTCTTCTGTTTAAGTGTTTTAATTTCACGACATTGTATACAGTTTATAGCCCCGATATTTCGTAAAGCCAAACTCTTACGCTAACGCCAACGCCAGTGCCCTCACAGGCATACACACGCCCGCACATACACTCATAATCATGCACATACTCTGTGCAATCATCATCGTGGCCGTCGTGATCGTCGTTGGTACTCATTCTGAATACTTACCAGAGCGGCTTCATAAATTTCGGATTCCAGCTGATGCGACACTTTTCCATGCTCGACGATTCAGAACCGCCATGAATCTGAATCTAGAACGAACGCTAGAGTGAGAGTTCTTTTATGCCAAGCATTTTCAAATGGGAACGTTTTCAATGTGGCTAAAGATTTTTTAATATTATAGATCTCCCTCCTATCGTACCCACCTCCCACACCATCTGCCTCCTCACCAAAAAATATACGCGCACCGAATTCGGGTTCTGTCCGAATGACTAAAAAGGGTCGTCCCCTTCAGTCACTGATAACGGAATTCCGCTAAAGAAATTTAAGTGAAAAATCACTTTTTCTCGTATGCTCTCTCGAGGGGGAGACAGTGAGCAATGTGCTTTTGATGTCGTCACGGAGGGGGGGAGGTGTCGAGAAGGGGGTAGTAGGGGGTAGGGGGAAGTAGTTCAAGATTTTTATAACTGTTATTAAACGTCGTTAAAAGAATGATGAAATATTTTTCGGTTTCAACATCGGAGAAAATAAAAACTCACGAAATTTAATATTACTCCTTCTGCGTCAAATTTGTTCAAATTCTTCTAAATTTGTTTAAATAATAATATCTGTCCTTCTCAATTCTGTTCGTTTTGAATCTTATCCTTTAAGTGAGGTTTAAGGATAATTTTTGTTGTTTTGTTTGAAGCTGCTTTTCAGCTAAGGCGATCGAACTCATTATTAAATTAGTGCTTTAGTGGTGAAGTAACATAACGACAATGGGGAGTCCTGACTATTCAAAACAACAACATCAAACCATTATAATAATTTGTTGTTTCTAAAAAATCCTCCCTGCCTCCTTTGACATTGATGCATAGCTTCCCATGTGAGCTCGTCACGTTTAATTCCCGGTGGTGACATTTTAAGTCTATAATCCTGTTATCAATTAACTGTTTATTTATCTCGACGGATATTTTGTATCGATTCGCATTTGTATCATTTGATAAAGATACGTCCACAAGGGAACAGCTAATGGAATGCAATTTTCCTGTAAACTTAAATTAAATACATTCGTACATTAAATTGGTGTCACTTTACGGAAAGGCTTCGAATTCGATAAAAATATTGATATTCTACGAGCACGCACAACAGATAGAGAGAGAGAGTGGGAAAGTGCGAGAAGGAAGAGGGAAAACGAAAGATAAAGCATGTAATCAAAGAGCACAAGGTTGCCACAAATAGAAAGGAAATGTTAGAGAAAAAGAGTGGTAAGGGAATGGAGGGAAAACATGGTAAAGAAAGATATTAAAGTACGTTGGAATAGAAATTGTTTTTGGCCAATTTACGATTTTGCTAGAAGTACCCCTGAATGGATAAAGATAAGAAACACGTAAACGTGTACTCGTGTCAACGTGTAAGGCAATACGAGGTCGAAGGATGGATGAAAGATTGAAAAATGAGATGTATGCAATGAGTTTGGTATTGGTTTCGAAACATCGAAACTATTAGATTAAGTGGCCACATAATATCTCTCCCTCTCACTCTCTCTCGCTCTCCTATTCACCCTTTCTTTCCTTGCGTCCGTTGGTGAGAATGTGTGTGAAGGAACGTTGTAATCAAATAATCTTTGATTCTCTTCCATAGTGATAGAAGTCGAATAATGATGGCTTCTCCTTAACAACCTTTGAAAATATACGTAACCTTGTTTGTGTTGTTGTTGTTGCTGTTTATTATTGCTCATTATTTTCTATTCTCCTTATCATTATTTCCAGAAAATTTATTTTTATAGGCTTTCAAAGCAGTCTTGTAATAATAATAAACCATATTGAATATTTAAACTCATTAAAAATATAAAAACAAGAACAACAACAACAATAATAATAATAACGGGCAGACTTACACGAGCATCAAACAAATTTTGCTTAACTTCGTTATCGCTCCAGTAAATCTTCTTCTGCTCTTCGTGTTTCTTCTCCTTCATCATTACTTTTCTGTTCTTATTCTTCTTTACCC
The DNA here is from genome assembly GCA_963966595.1 of Physocephala rufipes. Lineage (NCBI taxonomy): Eukaryota > Metazoa > Arthropoda > Insecta > Diptera > Conopidae > Physocephala > Physocephala rufipes. The sequence continues at coordinate 40,348,981 of OZ016503.1, read as the reverse complement.
TAAACACCAAAACCATTTATCGGTATCGTATGACGAGGTATTTCGTGGTAACTCGAGTAACCTAAGATGCCGCTAGGGGGTGCTAGTGTTGGTTGGCGATAATACGGAATAACGTTTTGTAATCAAAATTGTTTATCCCATTAAAAATGACTTTCCCAAAGGCGGAAGTCAAACGGTGTTTATATTTGTTGGTCTCACCACTGTTTTTGTTGTTTGGAGTTGTTGTTGTAGTGCGTGAATTGCTTGTATGCACGCTCTTTTCTAGCAGTATAATCGCGTAATGTTTGGATGGAATGGGTGCTTTGGTTCTCCCTTCCCTCCCCCCGTCCTTTCCAGATCTCATTCTTCTATTTATTTATATTCCCATTAGTTATCATCACATATTTCCACCACTGAAGAATTTTATTTACACGGATTTTTCCCATTGTACTTCTATTGTATTTATTTTTGTTTTTATTTTTATGATATTTCTCAAGTATTGCAATCCCCGAAGATTACTGAAGTTTTTATAGTAATAGCCCGTTCTGTTGTTCTTGTTGTTATTGTTATTGTTATTTATTTCATTGAGAATACGTTGGTTGTGTGTGCGTTGCTTTCGTTTCAAGTTTAAAATTATGCGCCATCGTAAAAGGAAGCGACACAGTTGAGCTCTGTCGCTATAGCGGAAAGGATTATATAGTTCCAACTTCATGTGTGGGATGTGTGCGTGTGTGTGTGCATGCGCTTGTGTATGCACAGAATTATTCCCTAGTGAGAAAAATACAACGTGTATAATGCATGCAAGTCACTTCGTTCATGAAATCATGCATGAATTGTGAGGAGGAACGTCTTAGACCCAAACCAATTGTTTTGACTTAGCAATTAAATAACGTTATAATTAAATTCTAGTAAATTTCAGATTCAGGATCAGATTCAGAGTCTATCAGTGCTAAAAATAAAGGGGAAATTGAAAGAGGAAGATTTTGAGAATGAATACAACACTTTAAATGGTTTTTTCTTTAAATTTATTCCGCTTTATTTTAATTCAATATAATACAGTTAAATTAAGGAAATGTTGAATTTCACAAATAAAACTCTATTTCTTTATAATTTTTATTAATTTAAATTTTTTATTAATTTAAATGTTCTTTCAAGATATTAATAACTCAATAGTTTAATCGAAGGGTCAGAAATTAATAAGTAAATAAAAGATGTTTCTACTGAAATTTTGTCTTCGGTGTTTTTCGTGTGATATAGAATTAAAAACTTGAAGGATTCAGTGAAAAACAATGATTAAAGTATTTTACACAGAAGTAAACAACATTTACTTTTTGTATCGATTAGAATTTTTAATATTTTTCCGCCGACAAATTTCTTACGGGGCTTTTAATGTAATGACCAACTGCTTCTTTTTGTGGTTTAGAAGACCAATTTCCTACAGGGTAGTTCGGATGGCAATTGTACGAGTTTTGTTCGCGGACATTATTTAAACGCTAGTTAATTCTTTTTGGGTGAAATACTTAAAATTGTGGATTTATGGGTAACCCTTTCACAGCAAAACAAATTCGTTAATGTGTTTTTAAAAATTTTATTATTCTTTACAAAGTTGAAATTAATTATATTCTAAACGAACAGAAGCAGCAGGAGAAAAGCAATCGCGCAGCCTTATTAATTAAATTGTTAAACATCTCCTCTCTCTCTCTCCCTCCCTTTCTCTCTCTCAACTCCTTCCACCCCTCATCAATCACAGCCCTTTTCGCGTTCCAAACCTTTCAAATTTTTTTAATAATGAATTTGTCTACTTTTTCATTGTCTTGTCTTACATCCGCTCTTCATCGTTATTTTCTCATCTTCTTCTTATTATTCTCTATTTTAGATGGTGACGAGAACGAAGAAAATCTTTGTCGGCGGACTATCAGCTCCAACAACGCTGGAGGACGTAAAAAGCTATTTCGAACAGTTCGGTCCGGTAAGTGACATCGTTGAAAATGAAAATGAATTCATCTTCATTCATTAGGAATGAACAAAAACAAAATAACAAAAACAAAAGCGAAGACAAAAGTCGCTAGAGGGGAATGAGCGTATTGAGGAGAATGACAAAAAAAAGGATTGATTGATAGTTCATTGCTGAGGGAGTAAATAATCGACATGCTTTCGCCACTTTTTTCGTTCATTCATGCATTCATTCTCTCCACCAGTCATTCCAATCATTCATTCATTCATTCGTTTATTTTTTTCATTTTTGATTTTGATTCAATCTTTTTTCCATTTGTTTACATTCCAAAAGACTTTCTCAATTCTGTTTTATCGATATCGTTACGATTGCCCAAATGAAGGTATTTCGTATACTCTTTCTAAAGGATTACAACCTTTTCCACTTATACTTCCTCAACTTGTTCTTGTTTTTTTCTTCTTGTTCTTCTCAGTTTTTTGCGTTGTTTGGATTTCATATTTGATTCCACTTCCACTTCTTCTTCTTCTTCGTCTTAGTCTTATTGCAACTTTATGCAATTTTGATTGACTCTCGATAACTTCCGATGGAATTTAGTTGATTGTGGATATTCCCCAACCAATAATCAATAAACAACAAAAAATAAAGTATTAACAACAAAAACAGTGACAACAACAACGAAAGAAAAGCGACAGCAGAAAGCGACGACGATTCTTTTGCAACGACATTCCTGACTTTGATATTGAAATGAGTCTTGAGCACGAACAACGAACAACGAACGTATGACCGACAAAACAGAAGTGAATCGTAACAAAAAAACTGTAAAAATAACATCAAATGATAAAACGAGCGGGGAGGGGCGTGGAAGGGGGGTAAACTACAGCAAACATCGAGAAATGAATTGAAAAAGTGTTCCCATAAGGCCTTCCATTTTTCGCCACAAGACTTGTTGGATCAATAAATCAAAATCATTGACTTCTCCATTCGTAACGAAATCACCAACGATCTAAATAAATTCCTAATATATTTCTTTTTTTCTTTAATATTTTATATTTCGCCTTCTTTTTGGCTTATTTTATTTGTATATAAATGTAAAAATAATAATAATCGAAATATATATCATACGGTTTTTGTTTCACAAAAACAAAACCAAACCAAACCCAAAATTATTTACAGTCATTTCTCCATCGATTTTTATAGTTTCGTCCGAGAATTAACATTTCATTTTCTGTTCTAATTCTTACTCTACCACGTCGATGCCATAATTGGCAATTTAATGACTCTCAGTAATGAGTCTTTTAGGAACTTAGGGGGTCTATATGAAAGGGCTTTACGTGATGGGTCTATAGAATTAAGCGTTTTCAAGGAATTATGAAATGGGTCTTAGGTTTCTGAACTCTATTACTAATTTCATTTATTGCCTTTATTATATATAATTATGTACTTATACAAGGACAAACTTACTAATTTTATATAACAACTTACTTTAATAAAATAATAAATGTGTAAAAGTTGTCCGCGATTCCTGAAGGGCTCTTTAATGCCTCCTGGTAGTACTAAGTGTGTATGTAATAAATGGTTATCATGAATTAAATTAATAGGAAATTTATAGAAAATAACTTTATAGGGTTCCGATGGATCCTTTGTGGTAGTTTACATAATGGTCGTGTCCGAAGGACAAGTTATTAGTCGTCAATAAAGTTCTATATGGGATCAAAAGAGTATCTAAAAAGTAAGTAAAACTTTCTTTTTAGTCTTCGTTGGCTTAACTGAATTCGTGTGCATTGGTCCCAATGTCCTTCGAGTCGTGGTGTATTCCCAAACTTGAGAAGGTACAATTAGGTTTCCTTTTTAGGTTTTCTATCTCTTTTTTTTCATTATTTTCTCTAGTCATTCCTCTAGGCGAAAGAAAGAGAGGATTTTTTGGCGGTTACGTTTCTCAAAAACTGTAATTATTTTAATGTCATTCGTGTGTAAAATGAATGGAAATAGCAAGATGAAATAATTATTTTAAGATATTTTTTGTAAATGGACTTTAATTGTCTTCGAAATTAGAGAAAACAAATTTCAGTTTGATAAACATTTTTAAAAGCACAATCAATTTGAAATAGGCTTTAATTTTGCTTATGGAAAGAAGAGAAAAGAAGAAAGAGTGAAGGAAGGTCATTAAACTGGCTTTTGAAAAATCATATATTTCGTATCGAAAAATTAAAAACATCAAAACCTGGAGACACACACACAGATAGAACCATGCTAAGGCACAACTCACACACACACAGACACACATACATGTACATACACATACACACGACCATAAACTTTCAATGTATTTTATTTCGTATTATTATTTGAACTGTATGAGTTTTAAATACGCATGAAAGTATTAAATCAAGCGAAGTGAAATAGAAATACATTTGAATACTTCTCCATCCTTTTCTGTTTGTGTATGTGTTTGTTTGTAATAGACGGAAAAAGTGAGAGAGATAGAAAGGTAGTGTCACAAAATTTACTTGAACATCAAAGGAATACAAAACATTTTAGATTTATTCCAGCCATGACGATGACTTCAGCTAAAATTGAATTTATTCTTCTTCCTGTTCTTCTTGTTTTTATTCTACTACGTCCACTTATGATACGGTAAAGCTTTCTCATAAGTCTAGCAACGAATTTATCTTGCTTTTATTCTCCTCCATTTTTTTTTCTCTGTCCTTCTCATTTCCTTCAAACCTTCTTCTCTCTTAAAATTGTTTGTTTTTGCAGTTTTTGAAATTTTTAAAATAATGACGCTGTTTATCGCTTCATTGAATTTAATCTCCTGGAAATAAAAAAGATGGCAATCAAAATAATGATGGCGAATACATATAAAATTTATCTTTTTTTCTAGATCGCGTTGAATGAAATCTTTTATTTGATCATTTTTCTCATACGATTCTCTAAAATTTAACAACGATTTTAACTTAAATGTAGTCACTATAGGTTTTACGATATGCGCGCACTAATAAAATTCGTTTTATGACAATAAAAAAAGGCAATCATATTTATAATAAACTGAAAGTGTAGGAGCATTTTTGGGTTCAAACACATTGAAATGTATAACATAATTGTTATGACCTAATTAGAATACACGATAGACAACAACATTTTTTAAATACGTAAAGGTTTTGTTTCTTAATTAATTAAATAGAAGCGAATTATTTGTCATATGAGTTTTGAGAACGCTTCAATTTATGCTCGACTGAAGTTGTTCATATTCTAACGATTGCTATATATGTGTATATGAGTGTGTGAGAGTCTCTGTGTGTGGCACATTAATAAATGACACTCAATATTATGGCGAAGTTAGTTCTTTACTATTCACTTACTTTACAACGAGCCTGTCCTGCGAAAAGTGTCAAAAAATTCACTTGGAAATTTCTAAAGAATAAATGCATTTAGTGCATTACAAATATAACCAGCATCGCCATAATCATCACAATAATCATTATCGCCATCGTCTTATGGGTTGTTCGAGTTCGATAGTGGTGGTCATCGTGACAAGCAATTTGAAGTGACTACGGTAAGACTCTCGCCTCGGAATGAAAGCAAAATCATATAAAATGAAATTTTTTCATAGCCTTCTCCTTTTCCCCTCTCAGCACACTTCTCCACAACACTTTTGACTTTTTATTCCTTGCTCATTTTAATCTTATTCTTCTTCTTTCCAACGATGGCGAAAGTGCTGGTGGGGTGGGGATGGTTGGTCGTAGCGACAGTGTTGATCATGGCATTATTATATGCTCTCAATGCGTTCGACGTTCGTTTCTCAAACTATTTCTCCTTCTTCTTCGAAGAAACGAAAGAGGAAGTAAAGAAAGTTGAATGAAAAAAATGTGTGATGGCAATATATTTCGTATATTCTGGCAATGTCCATTTGCCATCCATTCGTGTATGATATTGGCAAAAGTAATTTGGCCTTTACGATATTTTAGAGTGACAACAATGGCAGCAGGCAATGACAACAGCCAACGGACAATATTAGAACCTACAGCGGCAGCAGCAACAATGGCATCACTAGCATTAAAGACAAGTATTTGTGCACAAGAAATCCGAAACGAAAACGCCAGCGACGACTACGATGACGATGACGATTGTCCAAAACAATTCAAGCTTCTCGGAGATTCACGGAGAGCAATAGTGACACACAAAGAAATGAGAGACTCATACATACATTCACCACCATACACACCCACATGTATACGTGAGTGTTATCCAAATACTCGTGGAAATGGTATGTGTGTGCGTTTGTGTTTGAGAATGATGAATATAAGTGTATTAGAAAGAATGTCAAAATGTTTTAGTAATCGAAATTGTCTACCCGTTTCTGTCAATTTCTAAAATGTTTACCAAAAAAAATTAAAAAAAATTAATAATCAAAAAATATAGTGTCTTTCCTCTGTTATTTTTTCCCCTACTGGATCAATTTCTTAGGGATTTTTCGTTGGCAAACAAAACGTGTGAGAATAAATTTGTGAACTCGCACGTGTGTCTAGTCAATAATTTCATTCGTATTCTTTTAAAAATGTGAGCTTTCTCTTCTTTTTCTTCTAAGTTTATTTATTTATCATTTCATCATACGCCCATATAGGCGCCAGATTCGTTTGTCACCTAAAAATCATATAAATTTCCGTCAAAAAACATTTCTTTTGATGGCATAAAAAATGTTTCTCAACGACAAAAATTTCGAACAGAAATTTGAATGCTTTTTTCATAGCGAGCTTTAATCATGTCTGTTAGAATGCCTTTATGAACTAATTTTATCTTACTTAATTTCTCCACCACTTTTAACGAATTAATTCGGGAGAATTTTTCAATTATATTAAGTTTGTTTCGGCAAGAGGTATCAATTTAAATATCCACAATTTTGTGAAACGAAAGACTCGGTACACCTTTACGTGTGACCTCTTACGTGTGACTAATTACGTTTATACAATTTGTGTAATTTGAGGTTTTACCTTTTCCATTTTTCGCATTTTCAGCTCATTTGTTATAATTTGCAGATATCTTATACTAAAATTTATCCTTTTTAAATTATTTGATACCTTCGAATAAATATTCTGTGGTCTGGGAATTTAAAGAAAATGTCACCACATTATTAAATAAATGATCAATATCGTAGATATCACCGACATCATTTTTATCTGTTCCTTTGTAACCCTAAGATTGTCTGTACTTTTTTACTTAATACATATTGTGTATTATTGTTGTTGTTGTTGTTGCTGCTGCTGCTATGCTTATTTGTTTCTTGCCTGTCTTCTCAAAGGTCGAAACTGTTTTCGATTTAATTTGAAAAGAAGAAGAATTTCTCCTTTGGATTTTTTGAAAAAGATAAGACCGACCTTTGTCTATGTCTTTAGAGCCTTCCAATGGCTTTCCTGAAACTCGTACGAAACTAATTTCCGATATTTACAAGAATTCAAATACAATCGCTTGCATTAATATTGTGTGTGTATGTGTTTATGTGTTTCAGGTTGTCTGCATCTAAAATTTTGTTATTTGCATTTCTTTTGTAATCTTTTAGTCCTTCTTGCGGTTTTTCTTTCTTACAGGCACATGCATATACACACACACTTACACAAACGCATACATTAGAATTTGTGAGAACACAAAATTGCGCACACAAACTGATCGACCAACCGACCAACCACCAAACCACCAACCAAACTGCTTGCCATCAGACCATCAAATCTCCGACTTTGGCAAACGGGCTAAAGAAATATCCCAGAAAACTGTTGTGCCGTATTCAATTTCGTATAATTTTTGTACGAGTAGAGCGCTGGAGCGTCACTAATATGTCTAGTATGGACTTAAATTTGTTATGTGTTATTTTTTGTTGTTTTCTACTTTATGGTATTTTTAGTAATTTCTGGCTGTCTTCAGCTCGGCTTTAGGTTTTCAGTTTTCAAAAAAAAAAACAAGATCACATTTGGATGAAATTCTAAGAGGCGTTTCAGATTCGGCATCGATTCAAATAAATGTTTGTTTAATAAAATTGAATCTGAAATATTCCATTGAGTTTAGCACCCAAGAAAACCAATAAAAGAAATCAAAACTATTTTATTGCAATGAAGCCAACTGGAGCTTAAACGCCGAAGAGCAGAAATGGATGTATGAGTGGTCTCATTTAATTCGCATTAATTTAACAAAAGTCGTTCAAATTTTGGGTAAATTCATTGACATCTCTCGATATTTAACAAAATTACCAAGTTCATGAAATTTGTTGGCTTCTTCCAAACTACCGGAAACTGACAGGAAGGACGAAAAATTTTGATATTTTGCTAATTCGAATATGTCATGTCTTATTGTTTTAAATTCATTTTTTCTACAAATGATACGAAGAAATGAAGAAGAGAAGGACGCTCTCTATAGGTTCATTTTTAAATTCTTGCATAAATTGAAGAAAAACGAAAGGTATTCTCCGTTTCCCTCTCGTTCCAAAGATTAAAGATTAAATTAGAAAAGTCTAACCTCTCAGTAAAACATTCTCTCATTATGAGTACTCAAAAAATCGAGAAATTATGAAGAAAATTAATGCTAGAATTTTCAAATTAAAATAAAAGGGTCTAAGACGTCATAGAAGAGGTATCAAGTTCTGAAGAAATTCACCCTCTTTTCTCAAAAAAAGTTATAAATAACCTTGATTCTTTTATCCTCTCAGTAAAATATTACCCAAAAGAAAAAGATCTAGTTAAATCTATTTCCATCCCACTTTATGAGATTTTATCGTATATAATGCCATGTATCGTGGCAACAACAACAACAATAACTGATTATTGTGATGGTAGTGGTGGAGAAGATTAATTGATGGTGGAATATTGAGAGCAATTTGATTGATTAGCTGACTGATTGACTTCTATGGAAACAAGATGGAAAAAAATTATTTTCACCCAAATGCGATGAAAACCAAATGCCTGGAATTAATTCCTGCCTGCAGGATTATTAAACGTAGCCGTAGTTCTAATTTTCTACACAAATATACATATAGTGTATATTTCGGTGTTAGTGTGTGTGCACAGAATGGGAGGGTGCCATGTGGGTGGGGAGACTCGTACCTCAGTTATAGTTACATATGTTTATTTTCATCGTTTTATCGGTGAACCGTCGCCACACCTTCTGCCCATTCACGTAAATTCGTTGTAATGAATGAAATTTTATCGTCACTCGCTTGAGGCCATTTTGAGAATTTAATTGAAACCATTTAAGTTTTGCAAAGAGTTGTATTAAGTTAAACTCGTGCGACGAACCGGGGGAGGATCGAAGGATTGTTCTCGTTGAGACGAAAGAAATCTTTTAAAATCTTGTAAAGAGTAAGCGTACTTCATGTATTGCTATATTTGCCGTTGTTAGATGCTGTTATTGTTACTGATGTTATTATTGCTGTTCTTGTTGGTGTTGTTGTTATTGTTATGATAGTGTTGTTGTAGCCATATCCTTTAATGAAACAAAAGGAACAGCAACAACATCAAATCTTTTCAACTTCTCGCCTTTAAACATTTTGAATTCATTTGTCCTTGGCCATTTTGAGCAAAGGCGAACAGGCATCTTTTCACCGCCCCTTCTCCTATTTACTCCCTCAAATCGACATCCACACTTCATCCAAAGAGTCTTCCATTCTACGCAAACAACAACAACAACTACTCAATCGTTGTATAATTGTTGCAATTAAATTTCTAAAGTTACCCGAAAGAAGAAGAAAACATGAAAAAAAAACAAAGTAGAAAAAACGGATGAATTAAAAGAAAAAACTTTGAAAAAAACATTCTCTGATTGCTTTTCAGATATTGTTGCTGCTCTTGTTTCTTTTATAGTCGTTGTTGTTGTTATAGTTTGCCCCCTTTCTTTCTAATTGCAACAAATCGCAACGACTTCCTGCGGTACACGCCCCCTCCACGCCCTCTATTTCATTGCCTTGAACAAATAGTAACATATTCATCCTAACAAGAAAAGCAACGATAACAATTACATCACAAACACCCGCAACAAAAACAACATATATAACAACTTATTTTTGTAGATATGTCACGAACTATAATGTTATGATTTACGTTATGCTACCTCACCGGCCAGATGCTGTTGCCTGGTCTTTACCTCGTGCATCGTTATGGCCATCATCACGAATACACTCGAACCCATTTATTACTTAACACAAGTAACAACTGCATCGTCATCATCAGCAACAGCAGTAATTGTTGTCACGGTTTCAGCTAAATAATCTACGGCAATTGTAAGACTAATCAAAGTAAAAGAGACGTACGACCGCTACAAACGGTCATAACTAGTTATTGCAACAATTGTTATTGTCCTCATTGCTGTTGCTGTTTTTGCTGGAGCAGTTGTTGTTGTTGTTGTTCCAGACACGCATTGTTAGCGTTGCAAATAAAGCCCAAATAGCGCAAAAATCATTAAATTTCATTTAAGTTTAAAATGACATTTTAAATGAATGAGAGCGCGCGCTCGAAAGTATGCACCATAATTTATTTCGTTTACGTTGCGAATGCGTTGAGTTTGTTTTTACTGCTTCAGACAGTGAACAGCAGCTGCTGCTCAATTTATTTTTCTTTCTCTCTTTGTGTACCCCTCCCACACTTACCGTTTTACACAACGACAATAAAATAAATAAAATACGTAAATAAGAGATGCTTGCATGGGTGTGCATATGCATGTGTGTATGTGCGTGTGCGTTTAAGTGTGTATGTGTTTGGGTATGTGTGTCGGAAAGAACAACGATTTGCCAACATAATTGTAAGTTAGACATTTGAAGAAAGGGAGATGTAAAATATGCGTTCGAGAGAAAGAGAGAGAGAGGAAGAGGAAGGTAATTGGAAGGAGAATGCATATATTAAAAGTTTATCAGTGCAAAAGGGTCAGGTGTATGCAACATGCATTTTCCTCCTCTCAAATTGTCATTTCCAGTCGGGCACAATGGTCCAAACTTTCAATGATTCACCCGGTTGAAGTTGTTAAAAATTAATAAAGCCACAGCCTGAATGGCAAACAATGTGAACCGCCACAAAGACCGCGGTGTTGGTGGCAATGACGATGTCACAGACGCAAATGAGCAATCAGCAATTAATTTCCACTAATGCATATTTGTTTTTATTATTATTACGATTATGCTTTCCATTATAAGCCAAATTATGCTTCGCATTATAAACCGTGAACTTATTCTAAATCAGAGGACGTAACGGACCCATCATCATCCCTCTCTCTTGCTTTGTTTCCAAGTCTTCTTCTTTTCATTTTCTCTTTCACAACTTCCCACAAAACCGTTTTATAAATTTATTTAAAACAATCATTAAATATTGTTGCGCCCGCACTCTAACCGCTGAGAACGTGCGTTGAAGATCAGCCAGAACAAAAACACTGCGCTTCACCAAACAGCCCTAGCGTACACACGTTGTCAAACCACAAAAATTTTTTTTGAAAAAATTAAAAAACAACCCGCGTTGTTCAAGCAACCAATTAATTTGTTAATTAGCAAGCAATAAGCAATGAATATCAAACAGGCAAACACAAACCTGTCAAGAAGAAAAAACGATCAGCAACAGATTTGGCAAACAGAAATCAATAAATATCCAACAATAAATGTCTGGCAAAAATAAACTACCTCCAAGAGCAAAAACTATTTGTCAAGCAACAAAACATAAGCAACGAACAGCTAAAAAACAACGATTAGCTAAAAAACAACGAACATGCAACGACCAAATAATCTGCAAAAGAGGAAGGACGGTCTCAAAGCATGTATGGGATATTGTTTCCTATCAGCAAAAATGTTGTTTTGCCATTTTCTTTTGTGAAATTGCACCGATGGTTATCCTCCTCTTATTCTTCTTCATCTTTTACTCCATTCCGTTCAGTTATTTCCAGTTCAGCTCACTTCGCTTCCATTCAGTTCATTTCTATTCAGTTTGGTGTCGTCTCTTCTCTCTCTATGTTTTATCCTGTGGTGAAGAGACGGGCAGATAGAGGAAGAGTTAATCGCTGCTACCTTTGTGTTTGTCCCGGTGCAAAATTTATTCAAAACAAAAGCCGCAGATGAACCAGATTTTATTTTCTACAGTTTTCAAGATATTACGACTGGCGGAATATTAGCCCGTTGTTGGATTCTCCCATTTTGTATTTTCTAGGCTGATTTTATATTATATTCACAGATAGATTCTGTTTCGTATCTGCGAGATACAATATATACGAAATGTTGCCTTTATTATCGTACAAGGACAAAAAACCTAAATAAAACAAAACAAAAAAACATACGTATGGCTTGGTCGGAACTGGTAACAAACAAATAAGCCAGAGATCGTTAAAAATGTAGCCACCAAATGGTTTTGCATTTGTGTACAACAACAGCAACAACAACAACACAAAACATCATCATCAGGTAGTAGAGGCAAACCAAAGCACGGATATACATAAAATACGGAAGCAACAACAAAAGCGACTAAAAAGTTAGAAGATTATTAAAAACAAAAAGCCAAAAAATTCATTAAAAAAACCAGCGACCGCCGCGAACAGTTTCTGTTTTGTGGCAATTTTGTGATGATACGTCCGCCTCCGGCGTGGCTTAGTGTGGCCTCGGGAAACCCGATCGACTCACACCGTTGACGCACTGCAATGGGCAAAAAAGCTGGTGATTTTTCTGCTGACATCAGTTAGTACAACATACGTAGTCGAGTGGTTTGGCAGAAGGGTTACAGCGCAGAGTACTAAAGGACGGACAGTCAGCATTTAATCGCTTCATTACCACCCACCACGCGCCGTACCAGCTCCGTTCCCCGCGAAAGTACTCAAAGGTACCGACGATACCATCCAAAATCATTCCAAGTACAATTTTCATCCAATTTATGTCCCACTTTTGGCCCATTTTTCTATTCATTCGCGTTCGGTGCCAACAAGTCGAGTTCAATGTATTCGTTGCGGTTGCTTTGTTATCCGTTTTAGCTGAGATTTTTTCTTTATCTGCGTCTTACCCTCGCGCATTCTTTATCCCCTTTACAAGCTTTAGTTACTCGCGTTCCCTTCATTGACTTCAACCACCCACAACTCCTTCACTCTCTTGTATTGATGACCTTTTAAAATTCATACCGTCCTCCACAAAATGGTTTCAAGTGCGGTTAAGGTTTATTTATACTGAATCGGAATGACGAAACAGCCGACAGCTACGAGAAAAAAATAAGTGAAAAATAATCAGGGTCGGGGACGGGGTACAGAAGACCGGAAACCTTTTCCAAAATCATTGACAAATAATAAAACTAAAATTAAAAACACAAACGTTGGGAAGACCACACGATAAAAAATATACACTTTCGGAAAGGAAACCGAATTCACCACAACTACTAAACTATGCATGCATGCATGCATATATATATTAATGCATGCACGAAGGAAATGCTTACGCTCATCAAAGTCCCCAGTTTTGCTGGTGAAAGTAAAGGATCTGCAGGGATTTTCTAGGGATTTGGCTTGTGGCTAAAATCGGTACCATTACGGCGGCATCCTCCCGAACGAATGGTATTGTATATATACATAGATATTGTCGCAATTTGCTTACGATCTGTCAAAATCAGTACCCATTAAGCATCTTTAAGCGTCATTATCAGGGCTGTTTTACAATCCGACAAAATGGTTTGGTTATTAGCTTTTGGGTTCCAACATTGAGTGAGCATGAGATGAGTATTATGTGCATACCTTTTAGGGTAACAGTCCAACTACTCGAGCAGAATTACTTTATTATAAATTAAATTGTTGTGATACCAATATACGAATATCACAATAAACACGCAGAGATTTATGCGATTCGAAAGAATTGGATTAAAAGAATTGATTTTTGCCTCTCTATCTGATAAAAATCTGAAAAATAATCACCCCAGAAAAACAAGAAAGAATTCTAGAGTCTATTTCGGAACATGATTTGATTTGATTCGAAAGTAGAAGAAAACTTCTATAAAAAGATTTCTCCGAGTAAAGAACCAGCGGCCAAAGGAAGGCCAGAATAATGCCTATCTTGTAATCGTTGACGTGTTAAAAACCCACCAGAAAGCAATAGATGCACACACATTTACACACATTTGTGTACGTATGTACGTCTATGAATCATTAATTTTTGCAGTCGAAAACGGCTCTTTTGCTTTTATCATCGCTGTAAACGGTGCCTGTCTTGGTGCTTTACGAAATGGCTTCGATGTACTCCATGGCAACTCAAATTTATGATTTATTTTTACATCTCTCAAGAAATCCTTTTACGTTTCAAAGAAACCCGATGCATTCGTGCTTAAAATGCAGTAAAGACGAAAGCAATCGATGAAATGCTACGCAAAGAATTCGCAACTGCACCGTAAGACCTGTGCAAATAATCGCGCCTCAATGTACTCAAATAATAGACCTTAACCATATAGAGTTAAACGATCTTTCCCGCTTCTTTTAAATTCTGGTGCCACGTAATCCGTCGTTTGTGTGACTCAATGACTCGTGCCCGCACTCTTGTTTAAAAAGCCATGAGTTGGAGGTAGCAAACACCACTTGAGTATCGTGACGGGTTTAAATCTGAAGAGTGGTTTAATCGCCACTTCAATATCTTTAGCTACCGCGTTTTCGTCTTTACAACCTGTTTCGTAATGCCCTAATTGCTCTTTTTCTTCTTACGTTTCTTTACTTTCTTTGCCTCGAAATACGACCGCACTTCATTACGAGAGTCTCGCTTTGTGATGTCATTTGCAGAGAAAGACAACATGACAAAGTGAAGGAGAAGAGGTGAAAGCCTCCTTTACTTCTACTCGCTTCCGAGCTTTGCACACCATTCCTTAATTACCCACCCCCTCCTTCCAAAAATTCCTTTCACAACAACATCATCATGGTCTCGATGAAGCAGATAAAGTACAAAGGTCCACACGATTTTGATTATTTCTTTGCCATTAGCGTTGTTCTTGTTCTTGATTATGTTAGATATGTCCACTGTGGGCACTTTGGATAGTTAGGTGTATTGTGTTTGCTTATTGATGTGTTGTCACCGCCACCTGTACGTGATACCAAACGAACCATTGAGTCCTTTTGAAGTAGGGGGATCCTTTACTTTTACTGTCACTGTCATTAACACTGTCAACCTAACAGAGCGTAGCATGCCTTCTAATCATCTATTGAGTTGTATCGATCGATTGACAGTTCTGTCAGTGAAAATGTGTGGCATAGCGAAAATTGAAATATGTCTGCATTCATAATACCTGAAAGGGTGGAATTGGAAGACGACGCTAATTTAGGACAGTTTATTATGATCGTATTAGAAAGAAAAATGTAGTCTTAGGATGTGTTAATTTAAAAAAAACCGTAGCATATATAATTGTTTAAATCAAAATTTGGACGAAACCTCGTTTTGAAAACCAATGAGAGGCAAATAAAACGCCTCAGACCACTTAAGCTGTCTTTGTTTACTAAATATTTTAAGGACGCAATCGTTTTCATGACAAGCCTTTCTTTTGATAAACCTATTCAGAATATCCAACCAATATAAAACCAATTTAAGCAACCTTAGCCTAAGAATACACAGAAGGGTTCGAGTCCCGTTTAAACGACCATTCATAGTATTTTCCAAAGCAACGTCTTAGTACCCTCCGTTTAAACATTTAAAATTATTTAATAATTGTAGGAAAAACACTAAACCGTATAAGAAAGCAATATAAGATGCGTTTTATGCGTTTTTTCTAAAGCAACAGTTTTGTGTTCCGTGGTAAATATTTTTCATCAAATAATTTCGAAAATGGTACTAAAATCTTAAGATTTTTTTAGTGGAATCTTTGCGTGTTTGTTGAATTTCATGAGGTTGTAAAAATTAATACCCAGATGTTTGGTATTGCATTCAAAATCCATTTCGACGCCATTCTTTTACATTTGAGCTTATAATCCGGATTTGAACTTAATTTTACTATACTTAATTTTACTATACTTATACGATACTTAATTTTAAATAAATGTTCAATATTATCTGAAGTAATATACTTTTTTATCCCTTACAAAACAGAAATTGCTCTAGACGATTATTTTTAGTTACCGGTAAACGATGATAATTCATCATTTACTATTTTCGTATTATTTCGAAATTTTAGCTGAAGTTCGTCATGACGAAGCAAATTAATTAAAAGAGTTTAATGATTTTTCAAAATCCTTTACAATTCTCTGATACGATATACCATCGCTCCTAACATTCCTTCATATTGCTTTCATTCATGAGTCTTCTCTCAAACGTGAACCAGCTCGATGGAAAAGATCAAGACCAGAAGACAAAATCAGGCGTAAAAACATTGAAAAAGAATTGTTCAATGTAAAGGATTCAGCTCCAGCTGAAATCGAAAAGAAGAGAGAAGATAAATCGGATAAAATTGACAGCGAGCAGTTCCGGTTTCGTTGCATACAATGAGCAACGATATAATAGATATGATTTAGTATGATATATTAATCCATTTCAATGGAACGGATGTCTGTACAAACCAATCAGCCACCACAACAATCGGTGGGGATGGTCGAGTGGATGGATGGATGAATGGATGGATGGATGAATGGATGGATGCATGGTATGACCGGAACCAGTTTCGAAAACGGGTCCGGATGTGGAATATATGAATGTAAGGTTATACGTACGTATAAAACAGCTGGATGAAAAGAGCCTGTCAAACTCGTTGTATGACGTAAATTCTCTCGCTGCGAAAAGCTCACCGAAGTGTGATTGATCTGATAGCACATACGCACACGAAAACCAAAGTTTCCACGGGTAAAATAACTAATGAGAATTGATTTTTGAGTTCGAGGGACTTCGTACCCCGAAACCAAAACCCACCTTTGCGAAATCCTACCCATCGATTTGTATGGACACACGGAATGGTTATGGAATTGTTCATGGCTCGAAACAGCTGAAGCGTGGGATGGAAAAGGATTGGAGGAGGGCAGAGCCCAAGTGTTGAAATATGATTAAAGAGTGAATTGAAATATTACAAGAATACATAACCTCCCTACGCCCCCCCTACTGCACACACAAAGCATGCTCGCGCAATGATACATAAGAGCGCCTGCCTTTCGCCATTCAAGAAAGCAGATCTGCTACTGCTATTTACCCTGACAAAACCCAGCTCCTGAAGAGTTTCCACATCTTGCTCTTAAGTGTGCCTCTCGTACCTCTTGTTCTTAAAATATAAAAACTGAACTAAGAAAAAAGTCTTGCTTTTAGCACAATTCATGTAAAATTGCATGCATTTCATTCGCAGATTGTTTTCGTTCTTTTCTTATATTTCATTGTTGTTGCTTTTGTTGTTGATGGTGCTGTTGTTCTTTACGAATAGGCGAAAAATTACTTGACTGGGCACAATCTCTCAGACCCATTTCTCCAAAACGCCCTCGACCTAGCATCAGTCGAAAAAAGGCAAAAAACACACAAACACTTACACACGTACACACGTGCCTACATACACACATACAGACAACACTTGCATGATACTCGAAAAAGCACCCAAAGACGACGACGCACTTTATCGTACGTACCGGCAGCTGTCGGAGAAGTGCTCCAGCATGATGCCGCCACTATGAGTACACCATCTAAAACCACTTGCCACAACAATCTGATATGGATACCTGTCTTAACAACGTATGGACCGGTGATGTTGCATAAGCACAGTGGAGTGAATACATCGGCATCAGCACCAAAGTGATAAATCGAGCTATTTCCCAAATGGCTTAACCCAAAAGAAAAAAACACAAAACCTTATGGATGCTTCAACTTTAGAGACATCACTAACTCACGATTATTCGCCCGGATCATCTGAATATATCGTAACAATGCACCTCAAAGTGAGATCGGCCACACAACAAGCTGAAAACACACCAAAATTCTTAACCTTATTTTCTTCAATATCTCTGTCTGTTTCCTTCGATGAGGAGACCCCATCCGCCAAAGTGGGTCCTACTGTGCAGCAAGGTATACGGGTGCCAGCATCAGCCTTTGCCTTCCAGTGATTTTGAAGTCTTTCTTTTCTTATTCTCGTTACGAGTCCCTACGACAGAAGCCCGAAGCGTACAAAATTGAATCTTTATGCTTCTTCTAATTTAGTCATATCTTTCTCGTCTTCTTTTTAGGCTTACGTTTGTTTTGTTGTTTTGTTTCTTTTTCGAAGGAAACGAAACCAGTAAAGGCACAAGTGTAAAAAAAATAAACCCGCACCAGAACACGACGAACATGAAGAAGCAGAATTAGAGAGAAAATCATCTTAAAAAAATTGTGTTTAGCAAACATAAAAAGAAACCACCGAATGCAAACTCACTCCTCTCGCATTGAGACACTTCAGCAACTGAACGAAGTGCGCGCCGGTTCTTCCTACGAATAAAACGAAGAGGTAAACGCTAACGGAAATGACGCTGACGCTGAATGTCGACACTGACGTCGGCGTTGGTATTGCCGACCGTGTCGTATTTTGTGGCACCCGATGTGTCTTCAAAATGCTGGCGATGGACAGAGTGAGTAACCGACCAGCATCCCGGCAACCACTTCTTAAGCTTTCTGGAATTAACGACTTATTTTTTACGCGACTCTATGCGGTTCTAGGACTCGGTTTTTCGTCGCTACTTGTTAGCCTCTCGTTACCAGTCCTCCGCCCTATTTCCACTGCTTACCTGCTTCTTCCGCTTCCTTTTTCACGGTTTCCGTCTCTGCTTTTGTACCTTTTTTTTCTTTTGGGTCTTGTGGTCCCTTGTGTGCACCTGGTTTCTATTTGTTCGTGATTTTCTAGTGCTTAGGTCGTTCTACTGGTGCTTAGATTGGTGCACCGTATCTACGTTTGGCAATTTAATTTTGGATTTTTTCGGCTTCTTCGCATTTTTCTTCTTTTGCGGAAGACAAGAAGCACTTTGAATTTTTAACGGCAGTTAAAAATTATTTCTCTTTTCTTCTTCGCATTTCGCATTCTTCTTCTTCAGAGGAATGAATAATAAAAAAATATGAAATCGGCGAAATTGTGGAAATCCTTTTGACTGAATAAAAGATGAAAATGGTATAAAGTGGATTTAAATAATTTAGAAATGCGAATACAATTGTTTCCCTTTGCTGGCGTTTTTTTTTTCGCTGGGAGGACGCAGAGTACTTTCAATTGTCGATCGAATTGGGACATTGTCGACATCATCTCAGAAACGTTTCATCGCCTTCTTTTGGTCTTTATTTTTTGATGGGCCTCCCAAAGATAGTCGTGAGATTTTGAGGATGGATGAAACAGAAACCGTGACGGCAAACGGCAGAGGGTTCATCATTTATTTACGAGTATTTATTGGCAGAACTTAAAGCAATAATATAATCGGAGCAAGATAAAGGGAAGAATCCGAAACAAACCCATTCCAGTAAATCCAACGTTCATCTTCTAATCACTTTACTTTACTTTAGCTAAGCCTCTCTTCAGCTCTTCTTCCTTCCATGTCGCCACCTGCCATGTGCGTCGTATTACCGCGCGTCCAACAAACGCAGTGTGAATTGTGAATGCGGGCGCGACAGAACGATTTGAAACGGTTTCGGCTTTACACATCTTTCAAATGGCGCTTCAAGGGCGATCCTTTAGCGAGTATTTAATGTATCAATTTATGCATGAGCTTAACTACAGATGGAACGAACGGTGTGTGAAAACACCAACACGAACACGAATTAGGTGGCGGGGGAAGGGCAGTATTGCTGTCCCGTGCTTACTATCCCGTCCCGAGCACGCGTGAGATTAAAATAAATGCAATGCAATAAAGTTGATCAACAAAACGATTGTCATGATAGTGACGATATTCATGCTGACTATGACGATGATGATGATGACGATGATTCTGGTGATTGCAATAATCATTATGACAAAGTCATCCCTGACCAAACAAAAACGGGAAGTTGGTAGCGCACCGACAGTGTTTTCCGCGCAACAAAAATGAATTTGAAAGTGTATGAACGTTTTTTGCATGCGAGAGAATATATATATGTGTGTGTGTGTTTGTGAAAAATGTATGCATACATGCATGTGTCTGTGTGTATACGTGTGAATCGGTTTTGATTGATTCATTTATTCATTTTATGTGTCGTGTCCTGTTTCTCAATCCATCAGTTTTCGATTTTGCTGCTATCGTTGTTGTTGTTTTTATCGCCGTTACTTACTCGTTTTAATGGCATATGAAGGCATATGAGAGATAAAGGGATGGAAGAATGGAAGGTAGGAACGAGGGAGGGCAGGAAATAGAGATTTATTTTTAAATAAAGTTGATAAATTCGTGAAAATGCAAACAAAATGAAAGGTTTTTTGCACGGATCAAAACGAATTCCAACGAAAGTAACAATGATAACAACAACAACAATAACAACATATGCATCATATACAAACAGTACAACAATTTATTTACTCGCGTAAAAAAAACTTGGATATTTGGTAAAGAGTAATTTCAACAATGTTTTCATTTCAAGCGACTAAAAATCGCGCTAAAATTGATTAACTTTTGACGAAAAAAAAATAGACGGCGGAAAAAATAAAGTCATTCAGAAAGCCTCTTAAAATCAAATGTATCACAATTTATTTGATTATTTTTCTCAAAACGATTTTACCAAAACTTTCATAAAAAATAAAAGAATCATGAGTTTAAAAGATTTCCGCTGAGAATGAGTCTCAGAATTTGTCACGTTTTGTTGAGAACTTTTCTAGATTGTACTAAGGAAATATATAAATATTATATACATATCTTTATATATTATACATATAATCACACACTCCCACCATTAACAAATCACAACGACATCACTAAGGGTCACGGCCGACACGACATCGTTTTAAAGGCGAGCATTTTACTTTTTTATAACAAAATATTGAAGTGTTGTTGGTGCCGTTGTTGTTGGTGTTGTTGTTTGTACTTCCACTTGTCATAGAATGCACTCGTAGTGATGTTGCTGGCGTTGTTATTGTTGCTGTTTCGTACACTTGCACAAAATTGAAATCATCACGGCAATGATAAACAGCAACAACAACAACAACAACGAAACGCGACAACAACAAAAACAATGCAACTTCTTTAGTCTTCTTAATAAAACAAAAAAGAATACAACACGAAACACTTACAAAAGGAAAATATACAAAGAATTTTTAAAAAAAATTAAGGAAAAATAAAAAAATAAAATATAATTCTTTTTTTCTGAAAATAAAAATAAAAATGCATTCATTAGCGTTGAGTAGTGTGCAATGTAGATCATGAGAGAGGTGGGTGGTGGGAGGGTGTAGGGTGGATTAAATTGGGGGGTCGGCCACAACGCCAGTTTGCCACAGCCACCATCATCTCGTCACACACGTTAGCACTTAGTGACATTTTTATGCACGACATGGTTGTCATTGCTGTCATATCTGTACAAATTGTTGCTGTTTGTTGTTGTTGTTGCTTATGTTGTTGTGACTGCCATCGCTCTTGATGTTGATGCTGTTGTGGCGCGCGTAAACGAAACATAAGGCACGTATGGTGCGAAGCCACGTACGGTGGTGCAACTTACAACAAATAGAAAGATAGATAGATAGAGTGTATGTGTGTGTGTGTGTATGCATGTATGTATGTTTGCATGTGTCAAAACGGGGAGACAATAAATGGCGAAAATAACGATGAGGCGACAATGGCGACAACAACAACAACATAAGTAACGGTAATAACGGCAGTAGCATATGCGACAGCTACTAAAACAATAACAAGAACAACAACGGCTAAAACAGGAATAACAAAGGCAAAAAGCATTCGGGCACCCAAGACAAGATTCTCATTAGTTTGAAGTGGTTTTGTCAACATGATTTTTTACATGTTTTAGGTAGGCGCTCTTCGTTCGCCATCCTTCTGGACCCAAACTGGGGGACTGTTTAGAAACAACAAGAACGTCGGCAGCGTCGTGTGTTTGGAGTGAGAGCAAGAGATCTGGTTGGAGAGAGAGAGAGAGGATCGGTTAGCTATTCAGCGATTGAAAGGAAATTAAAGAATGACTCGTAAATTCAGTCATTTTGTCAATCGTCAACTAGTTTCAATCGTTCGCAGTCCTTTGAAAAGCCTTTTCACACTCTACTGATTCTATTTTTCTTCTTCGGCAAAAGCTTAACACCCATCATTACCTTCTTAATTCCACCATTCGCCAGCTCTTTGTTCCATCCCGTTTCTTCTACAAAAAACGTATCCAAAGCAGACATCATTAATTCTCCATTAATGTACATAGCTTTTTTGTGTTTGCGTCATTAAGTCTGCACCAGACACAAACTTTGCAATCGTCATTTTCCTTCTGGTTTTTCTGTTACTCTACAGTGTCTTCATCTTTCTCCTCTTCTTCATCGACATTTCTGTAAACTCTTAGAATTTTTTGTGATATAAATTTTTCTTTCATTGACGGCTATGTCTTTGTTTTGATGGCGATGCATTAAACGGATTTCAAGATTATAAGAAAGGAAAACAGACGGACGTGCGAGGCAAGTAGTCCTTTGCGATGAAAGGGTATAGAAGGAAAGTGGGAGACTGGGGTAGGGAGGCTGCCAGCAGTTTACGTTTGATCTCATCTAATGATGTTTGCTTTAACCCTTTTCGGTAGCTTCTTATTAGTGAACTTTCAACTTCTACGGCTGACTGACTGCGGCATCGACAGCGCCAATGAAAATTGCAACATTCACATTCACAACTACATCAACCACTTAAAGGCTTTACATATGTAATACGATACTTATGTCTGCACTTTGGGAGTCACTACGGCAGAGCTCAATTCCATTCCAAATAACAGTCTGCCAACTAAATATTATGAATTTTTTGTGCAGGATTTTCTCAGCATTCTAATAAATCGAAATCAATAAAATCGTTTTTAGAATCGTTCCAATCGATGTCTCACCAAATCGTCTCTTTCTCATTCATTAACCCCCTTCCTGCCGGATTAGCTTTGAGTTTTAGCATCGGCACATCAAAACCAACGAGGTTTCGACGGTATGTGTGGGCCCGCCTTTCGATATCTCTACATCCTGTTACCTCCATCTCTAGCCTAACCAAAACCATACATAATGCACTTCCCGCAGGAACGTTTTTTATATATTCTTGTGCGTAGCTGAATTCTCTTCACGTCGCTCGAAAGCAATTTCTCGAAATGAAAATATCAAATAGTGAATACAATTTGACATTCGATTGATTGCCTCGCAGCAGCAGAAACACACAAAAAACAGGCAGTAGGTATGTCGGATCAGTCGACTTTCATTTTCCTTTAAAAACTAATACGACATGTACTTGCAAACAACACTGACCTCATGCTATCAATTCGCCTTTGACAGACAAAAAAATCCGCTTGACAGAAAATATGACAGCAAAAACCTACACTATTTTGACAAACAAACATGACAGACATGTGGCAATCATATCCACGTATGGTATATCCATCCCGTCAAAGCGGATTCGATATTTGACCAGCTGTTGGACAAGCCAATGGCAATAGAATACAGGGTGTAATCAAACTTTATTAGAAAATTTGAGTGAAGCAGTAGTAGTGTTTTACGATAGGAAGACTCCCTCTGGTGAAGTAAATTTAGATGGACAGTTTGATGTCCTCAGAGAGAATTGGAATTTGATGAAGGCAAAAAATGAACATAATCTCAAATGAAGAAAAAAGCTTTAAAGCATTATTAAATTTTCAATTGATTTTTTTCTATATTCAATAACTTCTGGATCTAAGATACTCGTCGCACCAAACCGCGTTTACAGAAAACATCGCAATGTACATGAAGAAATCTTCCTAAGCAAGTGAGGTTCGGGGAAGTACCCGACAAGTTTGTAAAATCTTGGGTGGGGATGAAAGATCTATCACGTTTTGGATTTCTAGGTATACCCGGTTTAAGGAAATATACCCGATTGGGCCATTAGAGCTCTAAGAAATTGCTATATATGGGTTTAAAATATATGCTCGAATGTCGCTTAAATATCTCTCTACTTACAAAACTAAAATGAAATCAAGTATCGAAAAAAATTGACTTGATTGGAAATTCAATACATTCTATCATTCTATCATTGATTACGCAAACGTCATCTGAACAATATGAATAAGTAACCAAAGTTATTTTGTCTTTTTTTCATTCTACCTTCCTTTACCTTCCTAAACAACCATCTTTTTATCTATCCATTCTTTCCACCACTGCCATTCATTCTTCGTAATGTCTCCTCCGTTTATCCTTTCTTGTCACAATACATCAATATCGTCTCGCTGCAGCGGACCCGGCGTAATGTGACTACTACTACTACTACTACTACTACTACTGTTATGATAAAGTAGTCAATATGCCAATCAGTCAGTCAAAGACTCAACCTCGAGTCACACGTGAAACGGTGCAGCTGTGCATTGATTGAACGCCATGCCATTGATGCCAACCATTCCTTCCCTCCTCCGTAATTCTATTAAGGAATATAACGATTCAGAGAAATAGAAGAAGAGAAAAACCCTCGACGAGAAGAAGCCCTCGATACACCCTTTCTTTTTGATTTATATTTCGTTTTATTGCTACTTCTTTTTCATTTAGTTTTTCTATTTTTCTTCTTTTTTTGCAAATAAAATTAATAACTTTGAGTTTTAGTGATACGCAGTAGCTCGATGTGCTCGCATAATGTACCCATAAGAGATACTCGAAAGGTATTGCATAATGATTTTAAAAAATACTTTCATTGCAACCGCAAGAAATGGTTTGCAAATGAAATCAAAAGGTTTTTAAAAATTATATTAAGGAAATTGTCCCAAACTGAGCGCCTCGAGAAATGTGAGAGGAGAAGTTATCATAACCACAATTCTTCGGGGCCACCCGTAGAAGTCAGTATTAGATGTGATACGAGGTTCTACAATACATGGTGATACAAGGAAGTATCCTCATCACACTCCACCAGACACTCCAATAAGATTTGAATCTCGGTAAATGATGTTTTCGCTGACCTGCGAAAATTCTGCTTTCCATTCCATTCCGTTCCTTTTAGTATTCTACAAATGTCCGTAAAACTGTCCGCCATACTTCCCTCCCTCCCAACTTAGTATTTGTCATTTGCCCTTTTGTTTGTTGTTTGTGTCGAATTTTTGTGTTTCGTTTTTCTGATGCCCTTTTGCGCAACGTAAGGTGCGTTTGAATTGAGTACAGTTAAATTTAGAGTGCATTCAGAGCATGACATTAAACGCTTGCATGCTCCCAACTCACCTCCCGTCCGTTCCAGCCCACGCTCTTTTGCCTTACTTGTTCTGCTTATGTAAAGTTCAAAATCCAATCCATCGCGCACTTTTATTCACTCGCAGGTTAAGACCCTGTCAACACACTGCGTTTTCTTGTCATCGTGACTTGGCTGAAAAGAGCTCGAAGTGAACAAAATCTTCTCATGCTCGTGTATCGGCGCTTAACAACATTCATCATCTTTGTATCCGCTCAAAACTGATTGCCACGTAGCTGCACACAATGAAAATGCATTGCTTTCAGTAGGTGATACTTAGTAGCGATGATCCCGTCCACGACATCAGGCCTTCTATTTCATTCGTCGCCTAACTTTAGCTACATAGCGTAGTTGCATCCTTGCATCTGTCCATTCTATCGAAGTAGCCTCAATGGTTTCATACTTTTTCATTCATCCATTTATTCTTCGGCTCCTCCTTCTCTTTCTCCTTCCTTGGTTTGATATCATTTTTATATCCGCCCTACCAAACAGATTGTTGTGAGAAGCAAAGGCACGTTGGAAGTTCATCATCGGTCGCTGTCAAAAGAAGCAGAAAATCGACCGAGCTGAACCGCTCCAATGGAGGAGGTGGTGGATAAGAAGAAGCGAATGATTTACCATGATTAAGGTTTCTAACGTTTTCATTAGGTGCTCCTGCTGCCTCCAACAGACCTCCAACAAATCAGCTTTAAGCTTTTTTAAGTTATGTAAATTCGTAACCACCCCTCTACCGGTCTAACCAGTTTCTCTCGACACCCACCGATAGGAATATCATGAAATTTGTTATGCAATACAGCAAAGAATCTAAATATGAAATATATTCCGAAACGAAGTACCAGAGCACCGCACCTCATCGTCATGAAGGGTTTGGCTAGAAGTCCTACATAGAAACACGGGGAGAATGAATTTATTCAGCTCATGACATACGAACTCAAACTACTTTGGAACTATCCTCGAACGCTTATGGGTCTTCAGGCTTTAGTTGGAATTTTATTCAATATTGTCAGAGTCATGGCGTTGTCACGAAATTTATATGACATTAGGTAGAGCACATTTGCTTTACAAGATTGTTGAAACGTTGCCATCTTATTTGGCTAACAAATTAATAACTTCCACCTCCCCCTTTCCACCATTCAAAAGCTCTGGAGCACAATTACTTTACAAACCTTTGCAATCTTTTAATTCGCAGTAGATTGGGCGAATTTGTGAGGTGGCTGAAGGGTGACTCCGTGATGGTGTAAGTCAATCAGCAGTGGTTTACTTCATTTCTACCTCCCTTTGATGTTCTCGGTTATCAGTGAATGGTTACCGCTAAGCAAACTGAGAAGCGTCAAAGTACAAATAGTCGTAATGATGTTACGGTCTTATTTGTTGAAGGTGCCCACAGGACATCGGCCATATAATTATTACGCCTAATTGATTAAACACAAATTTTGCACCCTCCCATTTATTTGCAACGGGAAATGTTTACTAAAATGTTTATTCATACTGCAATGAAGTCAGTCGGCTTAGTAGCCACTCCACCGATCAATATTCGTGTCCTTCCTGCCGTCATCGAATTACTTTGTATCGCCTAATAATTGCTGGTATGCGACCATTGAAGCCATATTCACCATATTGCCAGCAACGCAAATTAAGTCCGCCACAATATTTTAATCAACATTTTCATTATGATATCTCCGGCCAAAAAACAAATTTTATTGTTATTAGAATCGTCGTTGTGGCTTAATGGCGTAAATGAATGGCGTTTCGGGATATTCTTCCGCTATATCTTCTTCCACCAGTCACCCTGGCAATGTCATTCCCGACAATGTCATTCATTTTGGATATTCATTTTGTTCTTATGGCGGTTAGCCATATTGGTTCATCTTTTGTTACTTCCGATAAAATTTAATATCAAAAACTATAAGAATACGCTTCCGGATGGCGTTAACGATTTGGAACGAATTGATTCGAAAGTCGGAATAAACAAATAAAGAGACTCAGTCGCCAGACTCGAACGAACTATTGACCATTCCATTCGGGATATCAGTTATTTGGGTTGTTTTCTTTTTTGTTTGGTATTTACTTTGGATCTTCTTGTGACGTGCTATAGCAGCGAATGACTGTAATAAAAACAAACAAAGCTTTCTATATGCATTTCTTTCTATGCGTGTGTGTGTGTGCGAGTATGTATGTGCGGACATACAGGCCATCCATAAGTTGTAGATATTGGTTATAAAGGCTCCAACAAATTCAGAAACAATGACAACGGAAAAAGGGAGAGCGAGAGAGAAAGATAGATGAAACATAAATAAAGTTAGTTTAACAGCTCTGTAATTTTGTCGTTACTCGACACACATACACACACTCATACAACACTAGTTCGAGAGGAAGTAATCGTAAGAGAAGGGGAAAGTGAGAAAGAGAGAAAGAGAGATTGAACACTAATAGAGTAAAAATGGAAGAGAAAAGGCGGAAAGGACTGATTGTATTGTCGCATTACGTCCAATTACTGTCACAATTATGACAGTGGATTTACGTAGCCATTGTCAATTGAAGCACGAACAACGAGCAATGAACAAGCATACAAGTGAGGATGAGGAAAAAGAAGATTATGATGAAGAAGATGAAGCAGAATAAGAACACAAGAAGCAATAGATGAGACAAAGGAATACAAAAAGGATTTCGTATGTAATTTTGTAAATTGTATAAGCGTTAGTGGTCGTGCTAGTAGTGACCAAACGACCCACCGACCACCCCCGACCGTTTTATCAAGAAGAGAACTTTGACATCTTTCGACCATTATCGTAATCTTAAACGATAACTTTGGCATATTACTCCTGCAATACCGACCACTCAGAACAAAGAGGATTTCTTTTCTGAAACTAATGGACTATTTTAATTCTTAAAAATAATTAGAGCTCTTTCAAGTTTTCTTTCAAATTTCTCTTCGTGTTGTCTTCTTTACTTAACGATTAAACTAAGTCGTAAATGAAAGAAATTAAAGAAAGTCTCAATAAATAAGTAGAATAACAAAGTTCCTAGAGCAATCTTTCCTTAGCTTTTTCATCCTCCTTCGGAAGGAAGGAAAGAAGGAAATTATAAATTATGTACGATAGATATATCTGAATTAATTCAATTAACATTTTCATCATCGCCATTTCGAGGACAAAAGATCATCCATGTGTAAAATATTAACTTTTGCTGATTAAACCTTGGAGTGCTTACGGTACTCACGGTGCGCATAGAATTGCATAGCATATGTATGTACGTTTCAAATAAAAAACTTTAGTGTTTTACCTTGGTTTCAGCTCGCGCTCCGTGACAGCCTAAGGCTCTGCGGATAACGAGACATAATAAAATAGGATTCGGTGCAACTTTTATTAGAGAGACAACAATTTATTTTTATTTGAAAATATAGAGAAGAATAATAACAGGTTTCTTTTGAGCCTTTATTCCGTTTTATTTTCTTCGTATGTTATCCGATTACGGCGAATACTTTCTTAGTGTTTTCAAATCAATTGCATGCAGTAGCGTCATTCGGATATACTGCCGTTTTCCAAATGTCTTGTGCAGCTCCTTAGAACACGTGATGCTCCCTTGGGATCCTACGGATAAATATATGTACATATATTGACGAAGCCATTGGTAATCTTTTGTGCTAACGATATATTATTACTTGATTTATTCCATTAGAAAGTAATGATCTCTGCGAGTCAGACCTAAAGGCTTCGAAAAGGTCCTCCCTTTTAATTATCGTTTTCATTTCATGAAGTTCAAATCAAAACCATTCCCTTGCCACGCAAAAGTATACTGAATTCACTAAGATTTTCTCGTTGTCCCTTCTCGGGGTTTCCTCCAAATCTACCCAGTCCACCCACTCCATTCCACCCACCGTTGGTCACCTATCAAAACCCAATTTATGGCATCCGATACACGAGTATAACCATCCATTACTTTCTCCATTACCCGGTGTATTTTTCAACCTATTCCAATTGGACGAGTGGATGTTTTTGTAATGGTCCACATGCGACCGTAGATGCCATGCTTGCTACGACAAATGCATGTACGTGTGTCCTTTTCTAGTTCGATTTATGACATCATCGGTGTTGTGAGGCTTGATATGCGCAACTAAACGATGCGAGCTCAGGGACCACGAATTCAATGCAGTAATACGTACGTTTCTCAGATTGTTTAATGTTGCAGCGTTTGTTTGTTGAGTGTCAGAAAGAGAGAGAAATATAGATAATGATGGAAAGCTTCGAAGAGTGTTTCAAATGGCTAGGATTGATAAATAACACGAAGTGCAATTGAATGCAATAGAACGCAACGCAATGTAACGCAATGCCAACGCAATTCCAACGCAATGTCATACAAACAACGTCATGCAATTGCAATGCATTGCAAAATAGTGTTCATTAAATACTCATGCAGTCTCTATCCGTTAATGAGTTTGTGAAACGCCCCGTTTGGTCTACGATGTTTCATTTTCATGGCTTCACGGCACATTAAACAATTTGCACACTTCTTTATTCAGGTAATGATTGGATACAAGTGAACGTGCATGTATACGAGTATGTGTGCGTATGCGAGTTGCAAAAAACAGTGTCATATGCGTGTGCCCATGAATTGTAGTTGGGCGCAAAAGTGGCACTTGTTAAAGCATGAGAGCCAAAGGACCGAATTCAGGCAATAGCGCCTGATGCCTATTATTTTGGGCATAGTGTTGGTGGTGTAGAATGTCGCGAAGGCGAGTCAACTGTCAAAGGAAAGAGATGGGTCCATTAATTTAAAACATTTTTTGAGAATTTCCAAACCAATTTATTGATTTGCATTTGGATCATTCTGCATCGAGGCAATCTCAAAAAGAATTCAATGCTCATTCGTATAACAAAGTTCTTTAGCATTTCTAACCAACGACTACACAAATTAATAATCGTAATTCTTTAAGAATTTCCTTAAAATTTTCGAACAATGTTCTGTAATCTTCAAAAGCGTTTAACATTTCGGAAAACCCTTCCGGAAAAAGGGTACTATTATTGACGCATTTAAAGCTGGTGTACGAAATTCAAATGATAATAATACGGTCTTTGTTGATTCAATTACCACCTTCCGAATTACTGGAGTTCATTTTACAAGTATACAATTAGTAATAGTCGTTTCAAAGTTTGGAAAATATACACAAAACATTGCGGGTCAACACCATAATTTGTATCCATACAGAAATTTCTCAATTTCATTTGAGGGCAATGTCACTAACAGTTCACACAGTTTTGATGCAGGGCGAGGATATAATTGACCATTATTTAGTACCCATTGGATGCTTATCAGAAGAAGCTTTAAAAGAGCTTAACAATGATTATAAATACTGTAAGAGGCACAACAAAAGATAGTGCCACGGCAAAGGATCAATGGCGGTTTGTTTAGAATGCTGCTCGTTTCATCAGATCCTTTTTTCAAACTCCCCTAAATGGAGAAGCGAATGAGCAGCTTACACAGAGGTACAAATGAATACTTTACTATTTCTGTTAATGCACAGATAAATACTTTGTTGAAAATAGACAATATTATTGTATGTAAAACATGCTTATGGGGCGTTTTCATGAAATTCTAATTTCTCAAGTAATACATATTTAGAAGCTTAAAATGTTTGACATCTTTTTGATGCCAAGTATCTTAGTATGAAGAAGCTCATAAATTGAAGCCTGCAATTTTTTAAAAGTCTTACAAAATTGAAGAAAGAAACAAACTCAAAATTATGTGTTCACAATCAAAGAAATTGGATGCGTCGATGAATTTAAAAATATCTAGTCTTTCTTTCTGTCTCTTCTTTGACGCGAATTTTATATATTTACAAATTTTATGTTTAGTTTTTTTTAAATATAAGCAAAATTTTAAGAATATTTTAATTTGAAACTTTGATTTTCACCAAAACGCTCGTTTCTGCATTCATTTGCACAAAATAACATCGAAATATCTTAATCTAATCAAAAGTTATAGAACCTTAACGGCCACTAATTCAAAAACTATAATTTTCGACGACTGTACTACGTCGGTACATTTATATCAAAAATTACTTCGACTAATGGGTTTGAATGAAAACAACAAAAGTTCGATCAGATTCGAATTCATATCGAGAATTAGTATCAATTAAATCTCTGCTTGATACAAAATTTTTCAGAAGCTCTCTCCGAATTTTGAAAGCGTATTGCTAAGACTTTACAATCACACCGTTTCCCTCCTTCAACGCTTGAGTCTAAATAAATATATTTTCAAAGATTGCCCAACCTTGCGATCAAGTCAATTAATTACTTCGAAAATCGAGCAAAGCAAAGAAACTGCATTTTTTGTGGTTTGCTAAAAATAAAGCTAAAGAACTTTTGGAAATTGATGTTGGGCACAAGTACTTCGCATTTATGCTCCCTCAATTAAATAGGATGAACATGAAGGGCAAGTGATTCGAATAAAGCAGTGAGACGTGTCATACATCGGACGCTGCGTTAGCGTTATCTTAAGAAAAGCTTATAGAAGGAGGCGTAGTTTCCAGAAGACGCAATATAGAATAGCCCCGTAGATGGTTTGGCCTAACAACTTCAGGTAACTTTGTCTTTGCCGTCACGATAACGCTTTGCGTTATGGGAACAACTCGACAACAGTTGACCAACTGGAGAGCTTTTATTTATTCGTACCTTTGGTTGAGATCTAGCACAAATCATAGAACAAAGTTGTCAAAACTGAATCTCTCGGACGAAGTCGCATAAATAAAGTCGGTGAAACCATTTGAGTTTCGCAATATAATGCTTCAGAATACACATTATCACCAACTAAAGACGTCCGCAATGTGTCGCCAACTATGATGACTAGATCAGTTTGATGGCTAGGATTAAATAATCAGATCGGTCGGTTAAATCGAATTAAATTTCTGTGGAATGATCATCATGAAGTTTTGTCCAGATTTCAGGTCCTTAAAGATAATCATTAGATTAGATTTAGAAGGTTAGCCTCGCAGCGTATTTCAGCACACTGCAAATCAAATGCACGCTTTTGTTTGCTTCATGAATTTCCGAAAGAAGCGAAGAACTGAAAATTTCACTTTTTTTCATTTATTTTCAAAAGGAACAATGGCAGATACAACAACAACAATAGCAATAAATCTGCAGAAAATAACACGAAGCGCAATTTTTGTTGACTTCAGCTTTTTTTGTCTTTTTCTTCCTTTTTATTCGGTGGGACACAGTTCACATGCGTCCTCGTTTTGAACTTCCGACACCCGCACACACAAAAAAAATAAATAAAAAGAAATACAACTTTTCTTGTTTCCTTGAAAAGTTTTCTTTTTCTTTCTCATATTTTCACTTTTTCCCTTTTTTCAGTTTTCCTTTTGTCTATTTTTATTTACCTTTTTTTAATTTTTCCGTGGTTTTTTTAAGTTTTTTCTCTCTTATGTTTGATCCAGTTCGTCGCTTTTATTGTTCTTCATTGTTGCACTTTCTTCCCTTTTATTTATTCCCGCTTCTTCTTCATGCTCCTTGTCATCTTGTTTTTTCTATTCTTTAGGTCCTTTGGCTGTTGCATTTCTTTTTCTTTTTTCCCGGGCTTGCTTTTTTTTTTTTTTTTTTTTTTTTTTTGTTCGCTTTTGTCTAAGAATTCTTTTGCTTTGTTTCTTAATTCGTCTCATCTCAAAGAATTCGTGGCTTTTTGTTCGTTTCCTACTCGTCGTCATCCCTTTTCATGAGCGTTTATTCGTGCATTCTCGTTTGTTTGCGCTGCAACGGCGTGTTAATGGAAAAGTTCTAGCTGCACCGTCGAGAGCTCGCCGCCCGCGTTGCCGCGCCGTTTCAGAGATTTCAGAGATGTCGACAGAATGCAATGCACAAATGTTGAATACTTTATCCAAAGAATGAAAACAACAAATAAAGACGCCTCCGTCCTGAAGTCCTGAAATAAAAAATGTAATATTAAAATTATATTTTTTACAATGTTAAATTTTCTAACAAAATATTGCGAACAATTTTATATTATAATCATCTTCTTTCAACTTCGAATTTGTTGCCGTAAATCTTAAATTTCAATGGGAACACTCGGAAGGTTTATACTTTAAGATCATCCTTCCTGACATTCGTGACATTTGTGCTCCATTAAAATCTTAATCAAATTGAAACACGTCTCCGTCGCTCGCTCACTCTTTTGCCTTCGATGACATTTAGTTGGCTGACTTTTAACAATATTCAAGTTTCAAATCAATGAAATTGGAAAGCAGACGTTCAACGTATATGGACGCGGATAGACGGATGGACATACGAATGAATGAATGAATCGAGTACGCACGGATGACAATTCGACGAAAGAGAAACATGTACCTTATGAAACGTATGTGCCTCGGAGGATATAAATAAACTCAGAAAAAAACAACGTCTGGGCTTTTGTATTATTTTACTTTAATTCTCCTTCTCTTTATCCTCCTTCTTCTTCTTCTTCTTGGTATTTTTATAACTCGTGTTTTGTATTATTGCTTTTGTTCCCTTTATTGTCATCAATGCACAGATGTATCCTTTATCAGGATGTACAACAATATAGAACAAATGCAAAGCAATAACCAAATACGGAAGTATTCGCTTTTCAATCTGTCCCGATGTCGGTATCTGTAGTAGTTATGATATCCTCGATTAGTGATGTTGTTGATAATCGCTACCAGCATCGAATACTTTCGCAATGAAGTTTTGCATGCATTGGTGGAAATGCTCATTTTCAGTGTCGGTCCTTTGGACTGTATGTGGGAGCGCGTCAGTCCGTCTCGACTATTGAATCCATCAGCAGACGTCAACTGCCATCGTCAGTAGGTGGCAGAGAAGAGTCGACAAATAGAAACCCGCCACCAGACCCAACGAATGGACACTGAGATCGATTATTCTTTTGTACCCCATTTAATTATGCTCCGTTCATCCAGCTGTCCACTCGGTCATTCAATTCATATGCTCCTATTGTTCCATCGATTGTAACACACACGATGGAAATAATTGAAATGGAAAACTTGCAAATTAATCTGCTGGCTAAAAAACGAAAACGAAAATTAAAACTAGAATTCTCCGATTCTCTCTTTCTTCTCGGTTTTAAAGAATAAAATAAATTCTTTGAAGTTTCTTCTATTCGATACAGGAGATTATCCATTCTTCCTGATAAACCGCCATACACGGTCGATCGTTCGGAAGATTCACCAAAAAAAATCCATAAATTTCTTCGTTGCTTTGTCTCAATAGAAATCGAATCCTTGCGAGGATAATATCAATTTCAATTAAATTGTTCTTTAATAAGAAAAATTGATAAATTGATATCCTTTGATGACAATGGAGATGATAATGACGATAATGATAATGACAACGTCAGCAATGACGATAACGCTTTGACAACTACGATAAAAATGAGAATAAATGAACTTTTCTTAGAGAAACGGGAAGATATGAAGGCGAAGGAGGAAAAGCAAGATAAAACAAAGACAATCTAAAATATAAATAATGTTTGCGAAGATTTTAATTGAATTAAAATTTTATTTCTCCTTATTTGATGCTGCTGCTTACAGCTGCTGCGGCAGCTGCTTCCACCAACCGAAATCCTAACAAGAAGATAACTTCTCTCACAGACAATAATGCAAAAGATCGACTGTATTAGATGCTGGTATTCGACACATACACACACATACACAATATTCAGTGTTACTCAGTGTTACACACACACACATTTGAAATTATAAACGATTGTTAACTGTCAGTGTTTTGTGAAAATGTCCTGCGACCCAAATAGAATCAAATATTGATAATTGCGGAAATGCAAGAAAAAGGAGAATGTATTTCAAATTTATCATCAATTTAAATTGTTGATGGCAATAATAATGATGACGATAACTATAATGGTAATTAAGATCTATTAAGAACGATAACACTTTTCTCAATAAATCAATTTATTTATATGGACAAAAGTTATTTAATTCTCAATAAATATTTATTAAAAGTAAATACCAGCAATTATTTGACAATAACTTCTCGAATTGATGACAACGATTGATTGCAACGACCATTTAAATTATTAAAATAAACAAAATTTGTAGAAAAATTAAGAAAACTTGAGTGTTAATCTGAAAGCCATTACATAACATTTCCTAACGACATTTTTTGAGCGCTTTCTTCTGTTAAGAGATTAATTCGAAAAATTGGGGATCTAAATTCGAGAAATGTTAAATGGCATTCATAATAAGAATTGTGTTTTAATTTTAAAAGATTAAATGAAATGAAACCGGCTTCGAATATAATTCAATTTGAAAAGTTTCAAAAACAAACCGAACCTCTTAAGGATTTTAAAAAACGAAAGATTTTGCTACAGGAATTGATTGAACCCTTAGTAAGGCCGTCTTCGATTGTCTGATTTCTAATTCAGATAATTCAGATAAATTATATCCAAAATTTTGCTCGGTTTTTAAAAATCTTTTGCACTTGAAGCCTTTTAGCGTGAGGGATATTGGGCCTTATTAAGACATTATATCCCATACATGATTACCATAATTAAATTCTCGCATCGGACTCCAATCGAAGCCGGACGATCAAGTTGGACGCTATTCTATCTTTTTCCAACAAAAAAAAATTAAAGGACATAGAAAATATTTCCGAAACGCAATAATGGGCTTCGACTAAATAATGATGGCGTCACTATAGTTGAAGATTATGACAATTTTCAAATGAGTTAAATTTAATTTTTTTGATTGCTTGAAGTGCCATTAGTTGTTATTCGATTTTAACTAAATGTACGTCTCATTTGTAAAATAATGAAATATAGAAAGAATTCTCTGAAAAATATATTAATTACCATCAAAAACACTGCAACAAATATTTTGAATTTTAAAACCATTGATTACTTTTTGGAATGCTCTCTGACTGATTTCGAAAATATTTTAATATATTGAAATGATGATTATTTGAAAAATTCATAAATTTCAATCATCATCATTAAAAGCCTGAATGACTTTTAAAAATTCTAATATTAAATTTATTCATTGCATTTTCTGTTTTGTTATTTGTTGTTGTTGTTTCTACGAATGCAAAAAACGTTAACAAACGTTGGCAATGCTTTATAGATTCTCAGTCATCATTCAGTCATTCGACTTGATTTAATCAACGATTTATCTCATCATTTTAATAATTAAAATTATTTAACCGCACCGACTACTATTTTAAGTAGCTCTCGCTCTCTCTCTCTCTCACACACCTCGCACCTCCGCTGGTTCGCACTATTGTATAGATTATCACTCCCTCTCGGTCTCTCTTGCGTCCTCTTACACTTCTGCCCGTTGCAATTTATTCATTTACTTATTGAGTCATCCATTCATTTATGCATTCATTTAATCAATATACAATTAATTAGTCGAACTTTCGTTATCGGCAAACATTACCTCCCTCCAATCGCTAACGCCCGCAAATACTATTCAACTCTCTCAACCGCGAGTTGCCGCTGCTGAGGGCCGTCAAACAGCTTACAATTGTTGCCAATTTAATTTTAAAACCGCAAAGTTACATAAAAAATAATTTGATTAAAATGAAGCCACGACGCACGTAGAACGAACGGAACGACGCGAACGAACGAACGAAATGAACGAAATACAAGCCCCAAAAATATAGACCGGGTATTAATTCAAAATCAGCAGCACCGTAACTGCGGCAACTACATCAATAACAACAACAACAACAAACGCGGTAAATGAACAAACAAACATTAACGACATCTGTGCCTCGATTACGCGATACGCATTCAAAAATAATTCCATTCGGTCGCACGCCCTGACGCACTGACGGTTATGATAACAATTTAAACTAAAATATGTATAAACGAACTTAGCGGAAGCCAAACCATTGCTTTAAAAGCAACGTGTGTTACCAGCGGATGGTTTCGGGCATACTATCGTCCATACGCCTGTCCGTCCGTCCGTCTATTGCCTGCCACTCCATGCAGTGTTCTCTCCATCCACCCTTTTGTATGTCCGTTCAGTGTAGTAGCTTGGGAGCATTCTATATCCTATATTATCATATTTTAGAGCGTTACGGTGCGGTGGGTTCGGCTTCATTCAGATTCACTTCATCAGTCCGCATTCCAGCCTGCCTTAATTCATCCACACCTCAATGCGCTCCACTCCGTCTCTCTGTTTTCTATTGTGTTTCATTGCCTGTCGTATCCTGTCCTTGCTCCACCTGTTCAGTCCCCACCCCTCCCCCTAATCAACACAAAAACAGCAACTGCGTGATTGACGCAATGAATTGAGCTTAAATTATGCAAATCTCAGAATTAGGAAAGAACGAATACGTAGGCACGGGATCATAACCAGGACACATTCAGGATATTAAAACCTCACTGCTGGTGGTGCGGGTGTTGGTGGCTGGTGCTACTGGTAGTGCTGTTGCCGACGATGTTGCCAAAAAATCGACTTAACACAGTTTCAATGTGATTGATTTCCTCAAAATTAGTATAATCTCTATTATATACTACGAATATCCTTCCCAGTCACCCCATC
The DNA here is from genome assembly GCA_963966595.1 of Physocephala rufipes. NCBI lineage: Eukaryota > Metazoa > Arthropoda > Insecta > Diptera > Conopidae > Physocephala > Physocephala rufipes. Next base: position 40,311,275 of record OZ016503.1, on the reverse strand, counting down.
CATCCTCTCTCCCGCCCAATATATTTTGCGTTCTTGTTGCTTTTTCTGGCAAGTCTATTATTTTTAGAGCATAAAGTATCGTTATCGGGAACGTTTATCGTTGAAATGAGAAAGTGATAAAATGGTAGATATTTTTCGATTTTAAAGGATCAGCCGGATGGATTCTTTTTTAAATATTTATAACAATCCAATCAAATTCAGATTGATGCAAAATGAATTGAGTAGGCTTTTTAGTAGCATACTCAGTATTTGTTGGGGATTAAGGATCAATGGAAACTGATCCTTCGATTTGTTTATAACTAAAAGAGATTTTGTTAAAAAATTAAAAATTCTTTTGGGAGAAAAACAGATAAATAACAACGAAAATATTTAACAAAAACTTCAAATGGAAAAGCCGTTTTTTGTAAATAAATAATTATAATCAAATAACTCTTAAATTAAATCTAAAAGTTAAATAAATTCCTTTACTATCAGCTCTCGTTTCTATTGAAATGCTTATACGTAGTCCCTTTTATCTCTCTTACCGTATATGTCTCTTCCCTCCCTCTATGCGTTCTCTCTCTCTCTCTCTCGTTGCTTCCAAATGAAAAGATTATGGATTTGTCTCGGATGACGTGCTAACTGTTAAAGTCACTCTTATTTATGCATCTCATTCGGTCTGCACAAAGCTGTCTTTAATTTTCGTATTTCCTCGTATTTTTAACTGCCTGAAACAAAACAGAAACTTCTCTTTTCCTCCATAGAATTACACACGCCTCTATGTATTACAATAAAGTCATTTCTGTCCAATAAAACAATAGTTTCCCGATTGCAAGCGAACTTCAAGAACGAATTAGCGAAATTGAATAGAGAAATATAAACGAACATAAACGAGAATAAAATCACATAAAAGAAAAATTAAACCGAAAAAACTAGAAAAAATACATAAAGAATTCAAAAAGTTCTTAAAATAGAATTGAAAAATATCTCACACATCCGTTTCGACTGCGTCGACGCACAAACATATTTAAATAAAAACCTCCTCCACCGTAGTAGCCTCACACCGTTACAGTCACTCGACAACACACTAACACTCACACGCACGAATAATAAATAAGAAATCATAATAAAACCATAATAAAAAAATTGATTGTAATAAAAAAAGGGAAAAACTGCAACAACAACAACAACAACAAAGACGACAACGACAACGATGACGATGACAACAAGATGAACAACAACAACAGCAGAAACAATGGCGTTTTTATGTAAGGCAATTCGGTTCCAGCAGTTGAATAAAACGAATTCAATTTTAATCAACTCGGTTTTTTTTAAACGTAAGAATTTTAATTGAATAATAAATACATATAACAGCATTAACAACAACAACAATATAAATACCAAATACTACTCTTACTACCGCTGCTACAACACTTTCCTTACGGCCTTTTCCTTTCCATACTTCTGTTATTACAAAAAGCGACAGCAGCAGCAACAACAACAACAAAAACCAATTTATATACTCTCTCGTTTTCCTTCAAAATGACTTGATTATTCCTTCTGATTATTCCTATTATATTATGTTTATTGCCACGATTAGTACACAGTCGTAAAATGTAATTCGTAAATAATAATATCGAAAAAAATGAACTAACAACCAAACTAACGGTGCACTCTAGGAAACACCGAGAGAGCCTTCCAAACTGGAAAAAAAACAACGGAAAACCGCCAGCGTCATAAAAAATGATTTATGAAATAAATAAATTTATTATGGTAATGAAATTAGGTTAAAGAAAGAATGAAAATAGTATTCGGTGAAAGCCTTAAAAGGACCGTTCCAACCAATTCTCAAAAGAATTCTTCATTTAAGTGATCACGTTGCTTTGTATGTTCTCAGACTTGTTTGAGAGAGCAAAAAAAATAAATTAGCAAAGACTGAATGAAATATGAATGATAATGATGAAAATAATAACAAAATCATCGATAACAATAACAAACAGATAAACAAGCCAATAAATAAATAACTAACAACACATTTTTTACTCTACAAAAACAAAATCCATAGAAAAAAAACCCGAAACAAGACCGAGAGAGAGAAGGCAAAGCAGTTTCTTTCCTGAGAAAAGAAATCGGAAAATATGTTTTTTCCTCTTTAAAGGATAAATCATCAACATAAAAGACGAAGCCCTCAGAAAATTGAAGGGGTGGCGGGTGTACTTTTATTTTCTAGGGGTAGGTGACTGTATATTCAGACACTCAGTAAGAATTCAACCATTTCGTTGTTTGCAAATAAAAATCAACCAAAAGAAAAAACGATATTATAAAGAAAATATTGTAACAATATTTATAGAAGCAAGAACAAGAACAACAAAAACAATAGTAATAATGAACACACCAACCAGCTACAACAACGTCAACACAGCATCCGCGGATTCGGAAGTAGATTCCAATCCACTCGTAAAAATACTGATTTTAGTCACTTCAGTTACCGGATCGTCATCGAATAACTCGTGATAGAGTTTGACAGTGTTTCGTGTTGCGTGGATGTGAGTGTTTGTGATTCGGTGCTGGGTACTCTATGCCGTTAAGTACGGTTAAAGTTGTCGGTTATCCGACATTCCTCTCGACCTTCTATGAAGTCGACCATATTATCAACCATGTTGAACGATGGGCAACAACAACGGAAATAACAACAACAATAAATACAAATTCATGTCACCAAGATCAACCGACCAACCGAACCAGCGACCGACCAACAACACGAGATTGGCAATCGATCCACCTTTCTTTCATTTCTTTCTTTTTTTTATTCATTTATTTATTTCGTTTATTTTTTCTTTTTACTTTTGTTTCCTTTTTTTCATATCCGTTCACGTTAGCTAGCATTCCATTCATTCATTCATTTATTCATTCTTTCGATCATTAAATCTGCCATTCCATTCGAAAACAATTCCGTGAGCAATCCGTGAACGATGCAAGGCTTTGTGTGTGACAACAATAAACATTTTTATTGCGTCTACAAGCACGCGCCCAAATCACTCCGGATGCGACAGTTCTTCCCTGCCTTCTACCTCTCTTTTCCTATCAGTCTATCTCTCTCTTATCCTTATCTCTCTCTCCTTAGCGAAGCCAACAACATTGAAAAGCGCGGGACGTGGACGGCCACTGTTGGAGGGTCAAAATATGTACCATATTTCAGGAAATGCCTTTATTGTGAAATATTCGCATGTGTTTTTTGCTGTTATTTAGGCCTTTTCTCCTCTTCCTCCCTTTTATTCTTCTTATTGTTTTCCCAGGAACTACTAGTTCTGAAAAAATATAAGGGAGAAATTTCAAAAAAGGAAATAAAAATAAAAAGCAAATAAAATTCCCGCGCTCATAAATCTCAAAATTCTGCTACTCTACATTCCTCCAAAAGTTCCAAATTCGTTCTGGTTACTGGAATTAGTTTCATAAGGCATTGTTATCGTCGCCGTTAACGTTAGTCGTTATTCTTCCCACTGACCCTTCTACCCTGTTTCATACCTTAACCAGCCGGGGAAGGGGGTTCATCGAAAGAATAAGGTGAAGTCATTACTTGTTTTGGTTTATCGTCAGGACACGGCATTTGTTGGACACAAACATAACGGTAACACACATAGGACATCAAGTTAAATCGTGTAAATGTATAACTCGTCTGTTTCTTTTTAAATTATGAACTAACGAGTAATGAGTTCTCGGTCAGCCTTCCCGCCTCCACTCAGTAATATTTCCATTTGGAATCGTAAGAGTTTATGACTTTCTTATTTTTTGCCATTCTCAGTACATTGTTATAGTTTTGTTGTTTTTGTATTTGATATTATTGGTTTTTCCTGTTCATGTGTTTTCATGTCATTGAACCGTTTTTGTGAATGATTTGATTTTAACAAATGATATTATTTAATCCCTCTTTACCCTCCTACCCATTAGCTTGCCTTTCGATTGCAAATATCCACCCCCTGAAACTCGAACCCATGAAACACCACCCTCACTGTTTATCGTGAAATTAAACATGAAATGACTGCAAAATGGCTCTGAAGTGCCATTGAAATGATTTATTGCCGAAAAGAGAGAAATTAATAAAAGAAATAAATAATAGAAGAAAAAATCCTCAAGAGCCCTCTTAGAGGCGTTCATTTTTTGGCAGCTGGATTTGATATTTCTCTAATTACGATCAAATAAAGGTTAAAGCTTGATTCGGTTCAGAATATTTTCCCAACGATTTGATGTTTTTAATCAAATTCACGAAAATATAAATTGACTATTGTTCATTTTAATTGCAATTTCGAAAACATTCCATCTGGCTATTTGGCTCAGGTATGACACCAACCAATCGATCTGATGCCTTTAGTGATGAAAATGGAAATTAGTTCGATGCCAGTGCGATGCATCGATGTGCTAGGGGGAGAAACACATCGCTAAACACATATCAGTAAATGTTTATTTTACATCCGCACACCATGGTTGGCTTTATTACCGACTCCTATTTCTTTTTCTCCTTATCATCACTTTCCACTTCTTTCACGTGGCGTGCGATACGACGCAGTATTGGTGTTAAAAAATGCAATATTATTGCAAAATGGACACTTTGTGAGGGCAATTTTTATTAGTTTAACGAAGCCACAGAAACCACAAACATATGTATTCATACGCACACTCACACACATGTATTTGTACATTTCTTTCCGCAATGCATACATTAAGTCACGTTAACCGTTAACCGTTACGTTTATCTTGTTTACTGCCGGAAGTTGGCACGCAGCGAAAACCTCGTAAAGAATCAAACGTGGTTATCCAAATCAACCGAAAGCGCGAGGGTTATGACTTACCCCCTCCCGCCTTCACCCCACGCCACCACCAATAAGCACGTAGTAAATGATGAAAATGTCTGGCCTATTCCGTCTTTCGTGTTCCGTGATCCATCTTCCGCTTTTCTTTTGCCTTCCGGAAAGCATATAATCATTTTGTTTATTGATGCCAAGCCTTAAAGTGACGTGAGGTTCCGGAGAAATCCGCGGATATGTGTGTATGTATTTCTTTGTATGTGTGTATGTGCGTGTTCTTGTGCATTCTCTTACGACGGTTTTCTGAATGGGTCAAAATCGTTCATAGGCGGTTGGTCACAAAATATAGTTTACGATGCGAGGTAAACATTTTATGTTTCACTCTGAGTGAATTAAATGACGAAAGAATGGATTACGAGCATGACATGTCACAGCTTGGCAAAAATCACTTTCTCATTATTTTTCCTTAGAACAAGATTATCAAATAACTCACAATTTGTGGACGATAAAATAACGATTTGAACATAAATTTTGTAAGATCGGAAAATGCAATTAATAATGTTTGTACCGCCGTTGTGAACAAAATTAGCTTCATTTATTATTATTATTATTATATTTTTATTTGTCTTTTAAGTTCCCCCCCCAGCTCTTTTCTGACACCCGTGAAACCTATTCAAATACAAAACAATTTTAATAATTAAGAAATAATAAACTTTTTGAAAAAACCAACGTCTGATTCTGGTAGGAATATTGGATTTAAATGTTTTTGCAAAACATAAATTTGTGATATAATTGGCCTCTTTAAAATATGTTACAAAATTTCAGCAAAAATTAAAAATAAATTAAGAAAACTTTAATAAAAATCCATGAAGTGGAAGAAAATCATCAAAGAATTTTTACATTTTCAAGTCCATCCGCTTTAAATTGCTACAAATGTTTCTGGATTGAGTAAGAGAGGTAGATTGAAAAAAAGGATTTGGTATCGTTTTCATTTCTATTAATTTTTCCTTTGCTTGTTCTAATTAAAAATTTGTCCTTTAGGAAAAGAACAATAATATGAACACCCGTTGCTTGCTACGGCGACAACCACTCACACCCATACACACACACACTTACACACACATACTCTAAAATCTCTTTGCTTTTTTGTTATGTCTTTTCTCTTATTGTTATCCAAAGGACCGAACAACGACGACTCATCACTGAATTCCACTTCGATCATTTTATTCCACTTCGCTCGTTTCGAAATGAAAATAAATAGACAAATTAAAGAACTGTAGTTGACATAACCACCAGGACTATATCAATTCGACTGTAATCCTCATTTTGTCTTCCTTCTTTTGTCTTCTAATCCTCTTCATTCTCATCACGACGTCGCAATCATTTTTTCGCTATTTTAAGAAATTGCAGTGAAAGCTTAAAAAGTGCCTAATTTTTGATGACATTTTCTACTCGTATTTTTTATGCTCTTACTCTCCCCAACCCCACACTTTCCCTATATAATTCTCCCTCACTCTCTTCCATTAGACGGCTTCTACCATTTTAAATGTTTTTTGAGAAGGATTTTCAGTTTTCGCCATCTCTTGTCCTCATTTCCAAATTGAATAGGTATACCCTTCCCTTCCCCCGTTCCGACTCTCCCCCTTTCCATTCGAATCTTTTCATCACCTCTCTTGCGTTAAAACAAACGAACACAGAGTCCCAGACGTAACGACACTCGTTACTGCATAACCGTCTGCGAAGTTTATTGTTTTCCATCAGAATTTCAGAGAATTAGGAAAAAATGAAAGACTAAGAAACTGACAAAAAATGAATGACGAAAGTATGGATGATAACTAAATGTAAGAAAGGATGTATAGGGAGGAGGAGTGGGAGGTTAGGATCGCCTAATAGCTGATTGCTGAAAACCGAAAGGAAAAAAGGAACGAAAAATTGTACCATTGTTTTCAAGCAATGAAATAGACTGAACGAATAAACGAACGATCTCATCGGCAGACCGACCGACCGACACGGATTCAAATCCAAATATAACGTTTTCTGAGGAGTCGAAGAAGCGCAACCAAAATAAACGAACTGAAAGCGGAAGTCGTGCAAGTAGAAAATAATACGCCATTTTATATTGAAGAACTTCAGATAGTTTAACCTTTAAAAATATTAGGCAGCTGGCGTTTGTGCGACGACAAGGCCGAACGTGACGGAATCACATAGAATCCAATATGGAAACAGACAAAAAATAAGAGAGAGTATAAATAGAAAGAGAGGGCGACAACAGGGAGAAGATACCAAATGCAATATTAAGATTAAGAAAGAAGCAAACACATGACGCTACAGAGATTATAAACCGTGAGCCGCCGGTAAACAGCTGGCGGTCTACGAATATGGAAAATGGAAAATTACCATCGAGGCGAAGGTGGCGAAGGATAAGAAATAAAAATAAACGATGCGAAAAATTATAAAATCTTAGGTGAAAGAAATGAAGGGAATAAGGAAAGAAGGGGAAACAAAAGGGAGAAACGAGCTTGCAAAATCTTACTCTTGAAAACCCAGAAAATTTATAAGAAAAGCAGGTTGGGATACGTTGTCTCTTGTAATCCCCTGACATTTTATCCATCGCCGAAACGTAGCCTCCTGTGGCGTCTTTAATCTCCTCGTCATCAAAAATGTGTTTACATCGCGAAAAAAATTATCCTCAAGTATGACCAAAATTCAACTCATTCGGTTAAGCCTTTGAGTATTCTACTAAGATCGCTTTTGATGATCGCTTTTTTTATTATGCAACTCCTGGGGAACCTTTTTCGGTATTAAATTCCCTCCACAATCGTTTGTTGTCCCAAGCGCATCGATTCATATTTGAGAATCGTAATCATGCGTTCTGATTTAATGCAAAATTTGTAAAAAGCATTGAATTAAATTTAAAAAACCGTTAAATTAAGTTTGAAAAGAAGAATACGAAAAAAATTTGAATGGATTTTTTAATAAAAAAAAATTTTAGGAGATGAAATATTCAGTGTTTTTACAGAAAACATTTCCAAATCATTTCCGTTTGACGTTTCATTTATCCGTCTACTCTTTTTCCTTTTTCTCTCTCTCTTTAATTTCTCGATTTTTTTATCTCATCCGAAAGAATTTATGTAAAATATTATCATGTCCTTTAAAAGGATGCTTCCGAAATGCATGTTCGCATTTCTGTTGACACAACGGAAGGATTGGCGGACGGACAAATGGATGGACGCATGGAAGTACTATTGAACTCTTTCATAAATTATGCAGGCATTGTTTTTCAATTAACGACATTACGAAATGAATGCTGATCGAAAGCGACGGCCGGACGCATTAGCCAATCGGCCAAACCAGCCGCCCAATAGGGTCGGTCAATCTCGTTGGCTTGCTCAGTCATCTCTTCCATTTCATCCACACCTTCGACTTACGTCAGCTCCGAGCGATATATTCACATTCTTTCAACCGCTAATTAACAAAGAAACATGGTCAGAATGGAAGCCAAAACAAAATTATATATCGTATATACGCCGAATAAAAAACTCCAGTTGTTAAAAATAAACTGACCATTAAATGAGATGCAATCATGAGTGTAAGAGACGAGCCGCGAGCGCGGTAAGAAGAGCAAGCGAAAAACAGAGGCGTGCACGGGGGTACTTTTTACGGCGAAAAGGGGCGTAAGAGGGAGGATTTGTGGCTTTGTATTCTTATGCGTATAATTTAGTCAACGAAAAAACCAAACAAGCAAATAAAATAATTTTGCTTCGTCAGTGGATTTGTTTTGTAAACAATTAAAGCCTAATTTCGATAATCAAATAATCGATAATTGTCAGCAATCGAAATTTAATTTTTAAAATGTTTAAACATTTAAAAACTTTTGGACCGTTTTATAAAAATGGACGTGCGCCACTTTTGCACATTCTCTCGATCAAATACGATCGTTCGTCATATAATTCCAAACGATTTTCATGGGAAGGTTTATCGAATTCATCAATCAATTATCGAATCCCTTGGCCTTGGTGAACAGTATTGTAGAGCTCACCACTCCCGCTGTGATTTTCCCCGACCCCTACTGCGCTAGTGCGCTACTGCATTTTATTGAACCGATGTGGATTTCCGGAGGTTTTACCATTAATTGTCAATAATATGATATTTAGTGGCAGCTGACGCAAAGCCGTGAAGTTGGCAACGCTGAAGCGATTATGGGTTTCCTTTTTTTTTGCTCTGCGCACTTTTGTTGTTGGTTTAATTGTTCCCTCCAATTTAAATTATTAACTGCTGACGAAACAGTATTGCAGAGCTTTATTCTATTACCAATCATTTAAAGTATCTCCCAACGACCAACAAACTTAATGACGACGCAGAACTTGAGCGCCGGTCAGCTGGGTGAGGATATTGTTGAACGAATGAACGGAAGGAGGGTGGGTAAATGGATGATCGGGAAGGCAAACGGGTGTTTGGTTGGCCACTTATTTTATGAAAGCCGCAATCGTGGGAACGAGAGAGAGAGTGAGAGTAATTATTGTTTAATTTTCAATGTATTAATTTATCATAAATTCGCAAGCTCGGCAGTTATTAACAAACAATAGCTATCGTATCAATCAAATAATTTGTTGGCTACCAGCCAGTTCATTTTGATTTCTCTCCAAGGCAAAATGTAATTTAATAGTCAATGTTTTTTTTAATTATATCTAGAAGTTCTATAGCATTACAATTTATTACTAAAAATTTTATTGATTTTATATTATCGTAAATGAAATTATCAATAAAAGACAATTTTGTTTTGGTTCTATCAATTATTTTATGACGACAAATATAAACAGCGCGATTAATTCCAGTAATTTCCTTTTGCGTTAGGATTTTAATTTGTTAGGAAAAGTTAGTTCTTAGTTATTCATTTTCAGTTTTCTGGGAGAGTATACTTTTAGGAGATCCTGACAATGTTTTTAAGAATGTCCTGGAAATTTTGAGGAATGTTTTCAAATGGCTCAATAAAAAATCCTTCCATAAGGAAGGTTTCATCGAGGTCTCCTCGGATCGACACTTCGTATTATTTGAATCCTTTAAATATTCCATTTGTTTACTTACTTCTTAGCACGTTAGGGTTATTTACTTTGATTTTTAGTAATTATTTCTCTTTCTAGCAAAAAACTCTCCCAAAAACTTTACAAAAATCTCTACCATTTGCATAAAATTATCTTAAATTGATCTGAAAAGAAGCCAAGGAGCCTTTCCTTTAACATCGATGTTCCCTACTTGCGATTTTCTCGTAATTTTACTTTTAAAATGATTACGACCTAAAGCCCTTCGAAGCAATCTTCTTTTCTTAGGAAGCCTCTAAATGGCTTGATTAATTCAGAACTGAGAACTCCTTAACTTGTTTCAATAATCATAAATTCACGTACTTTCCCGCGTACAGTCATATCATCTGAATTCAATTTCAGTTTTTGCAATAAAACATTCAGAATGTCATAAATTTCAGATTTGATTAAAATGGATTCTGTGATTTCTATAAATTTCGAAATAGTTACAAATTTCTCTGTTTGGTCGAAAAAGGATTTTATTAGTTTTAATCCTCCTAGCTTTTATATTCATTGAATTTGTTGTGACTCGTGAATGAATTTGAATTAAATTAATTTCTATTATTCGAGATATCGAAAACGCATTGTCAACACTTAAAAATGAACATGACGAATGGATTATCTTTACGATCCTTTGGCTCTCTTCATTATTATTGCTTTCGCAATAAATTTTCTGACGAAGAATTTAATTTCATTTTGTCAGATTTATTTCCCTAAAGAATAATGAATTTGCTTGCCAAATTTTCAGTCTTGGATATTTGTGAATAATTTATGATAGAATAGTTTAAAACCTTGCAAATACACTAGACGGCATTAGGATGGACGCACGACATATGACATGAGCGATTTTATTTTCATTGATCTCGGTCTCTGTTCTTCTCTCCCACCCTCTCTCTCTCTCTTTTTCTCTCACTATATCTCCATCTACCGCCCTCTTACTCTCGATAACTAATACATTATTGACCCAACCTCCATTTTCTCAATCAGCTACTCAGGTTTTCCATCGCACTTCTTCTCAAATAAATAACCAGCATAAACCAGCAGGGGAAATCTTTCGCTCTATAATTTTCTTTGCAACTTTTGCCAAAATACGTCAATCTTTCGCTTTTTCAACTCATCTGGCAAAAATTATCCAAACACGTGGTGTATCTGCTCTCAATAGAACAAGTGCCGCACTGATGATCACCACCACCCACATCATCATCACCATCATCACCATCATCATTATAATCATCATTATCCTAACCAACCTGCATGCTTTTGTGTTACCGACAGAACGTTCATTTACCACAGGACCTCATGCGCTTATTCTTAGTTCCAGCTTTGTTTGTTGTTGGTTTCAAGCCTGACCGGTGCAGAGTTGTAAACCAATAATGTCTATTTTGGATTTAGTTCGAGCACTTAACCCTAATACAATATTAGAGAATTATAATAATCAGATCATTTCGAAATAGTATCAATTTACTTTTTATAAGAAAATTGGGTTTTAACAAAAATGTTTCTCTTAAGGACCATCTGCTTAACCCAATTGCATAAACTGCTACCTCCCAAGGCTTTGCAAAACCTATGGAACGGCGTAGAAAATTTTCGTCACGAAATTTTACATGATTTTTATAAGGATAATCGCATTAGGGTTAAGTGATGATAAAATTAAGAGAATTTGAAAATCAAATCGAACTTAAAATTTTCCAGTTCGATCAAATCTTTGTTTGGCCTGCTAGTTTTGGTTAATTTGGTTAGTGAAAATCCAGCTTTTATGACGAAGTTCTTAAATATTCAACGGGCATCAGGACACGTGGAAGAATTTGGCCGTAATCGAAAATATACTCGAAAAAATAGTAGGAGTGAAAAAGGTATAAATTTCCGCATCGAAAAGGGTTAATCGAAATAAAATCGAAAATCAATGATAAAACAAGGTTCTGCTACGTGGATTGAACCTTTTTGAAGATATTTGGATGAAAAATTGATGACTTCAGAAATGTCATCGCTAGCGTTGGAAACTTGGGTGATTATTCATCGAAAATAATTCGAAAAGAAGTGAAGCAAACGCCCGACTATGAATTTCTCAAGTTAATTAATTTCGATTTTACTAAAGTAAGATTGATGTCCGTTCCCACGGTACACTCTCCCCCTTTGCGCTCCATAATCGCATCGATTTAAGTGAAGCCTGTAGATAGCCTGATGACCATATATAAAAACTAAAAGATAATGATTCGTCATTATCCATCAATAGTTCAGCTGCTCACAAATAGTTCGAAAGCAATCTTTTCGCCTTAGAGGAAACTTTTCAAGCTGTTTTTCAGCCTTAAAATCACCTTAAGACCATTTAACTCGGAGTGACTCGTTAATTTCTTTTTGGATCAATCTTTAAAAGAAACCATAAGCCTTCCAATAATGACCAATCAGAGCTAATCAATTAATTCGAAAATTTTCACCAAGATTGCAATTCCTCTCCAGGGGTCGGTCGGTTGTATCTCTTCAAGTTTTCTTTCGCCAATTTTTGTCAATCATCATAAAAAACAAACGTTATGGTTGAGGAATGTATGAATGATAATTCAAACGAATGGGATGGTTGTGTCTTTTAAACTCGTTATTGGTTGAACGGTTTTATGGACAAATTCATGGAAACGATTTGTTGAAACGAACCGACCCGAATGTATTCTTTAGAAAAACTTTCGGCAACGTCTTTATAAACGCTAAAACCATTTATGATACGTCGTAGACAATCATGAGGCGTTATGTCTGCCATGTCGCCGCATCGCAACGAGACGCAACGGAATGCAATGCTAAGTTTTCATACGCAGAACATGGAATGGCACGGTACACTACCAAGCCTTACCGAACCATAGCCCGTCGCTTCTCATCAACGCATCATTCTTATTCTTATTCTTACGTTGCTGCTGCGATTTGCAAAAAGCAGCAACCACTAAAAATAATAATAAACCGCTTAATAGGAAAAGTTACGGCAGATTTAATAACTAGTGAAACTTTCCGATTAAGAGAAAATCTTGATTTATGCATGAGTTTGACACGCATGCTGGCGTCGTCTCCGGGGGTTTTAGCAGGGGCGGGCCTGAGAGGAAACACAAAGTCTGTATGATTTGGTGGGTGTCTTGCAATGATTGCTTTACTTAGAAGTATCACCCTCACCATCATTACCATTGTCATCTTTATACGATTAGATGCATTAATGCGGGTTGCTTGACTTTTCAATGGAAGACATAGCTTGAAAAGGAAAATAAACGATCCCTTCACTGTTATCTCCAATGAGAAACTATATTCTGCATGAGGATGTCTTGGTAATGATTTCAAAAATATCATACCACGACGCGATCCTGATGAATCCAGTACTTTGCTTAAATAGAAAATCCCTAACTTGTATGGATCTTCGAACGACGGCGAAGGTGACGATGGCGGAATCAATGACCGGTGATTTCTTGAATTGAGTCATCATGCTCCTAAATCATCCAGAAAATTTTTGTTGAACACGAAAAAGCAATTTTGTTTTATTTCCTTGTATTGATTGGGAGATAATTGTGTGTGTGTGTACGTGCGTGTGTGTGTGTGTGTGTGTGTTTGGACGTGCCTATATATCAAGACCACTATCATGACCGCAAATCTTTTGCGTTCGTATCCATTTGAGGTTTTGTCTCTCGGTTCTTTACACTCGGCCTCCTCTTCCCACTCCTTCGACCACCCTTTTTTCGATTCCTCCGGATGAAATTTCGGGATTGTTAGTGGTGAGCCAAAACAGGCAAATGATTTTTTTGTTGTTGTTGTTGTTGTATGTTTTAATCAATGAAGTAGAGAGTGACGAAAGGCAGGCTCTGTCTTGTACTTGAATACACTCATGAAAACTCGGCTATTCTTAATCTTGGAATGAAGTAACATCTGCTGCGATGATGACACAATTGCACACGGTCTGACTTGTGGTTAGTGGTAGCTATAGTACGAAAGCGGTTCATGGCACACATGAATGAATACATTTCAATAGTTTTCTATGGTTTTCTATGATTTCATACGATTCGCAAGGATTAGTTCGAGGAGGAAAATGGATCTAATTCAATTAAAATTGCTTTGCTTCGTTTATTGATTAGATTCCCAATTTTGTGAAACACGGCAGTAAAGCATGACGCACAGCATCGCATTGCATTGACGTACCGCAGTTCCAAACTGCAATATCGCCATTTTGCAATTATCTATTGCTAGCTTCCATTTCCGTTTCCGTTTCCATTGAAATTTCTCTTTCTTTCGATGTCTCTATTTCGCTCGCTCGTCGATCGTCGTTGGAATTGTCGGTGGCGTGGCGGTGACGGCGCCGTATTTGATTTATCTAGCCGAATTGTAGCACCCACACATAGATTGTCTCCATCATACACACAAGCGCACACATACACACAAACAGCGAAGGAGATTGACGCACATACACACACTACATTGCCATGACATCTGACGTTTGAGATGGAGATGTTGACCACGATGACAACGGTGACTATCGGAGCAATTTGTACTAAAAAACATTTCATCTTAACTTGGCAAACAGCAGATACTTTTCCTTTTGGCTTGCTTTTAATTAAAATTAAATCCTCGGTTTAATCCTTATTCCTTGAAAGGGATAAAATCAAAAAGGATTCGTCGGTTGGTTAGACCCAAAACGGTTCGTTTGGGTCGAATTATTCTTCGATTTTATCACTGTCTGAGTCTTTGTGTATTAGCTTGTGCGTTGATTTATGACACACTCCAGGATATTCAGTTTCTATAGTACTTCAAGTGTTCAAATTTAATTTTTGTCCATGCCTTGCTATCAAAAATACATTCTCTCCAACGTTGTTGTTTTTGTTGTAGTTATTGTTATTGAATATATGTGTGAGTGCACGTATATAATTGTAATGGTATCAGTTTTAACGAACTCGTAGTTTTATTTACTGCGTTAATGATTCACTTTGTGGACCATTCCTTTAAATCGTAACTTTTAATCCATTGGATTTCATTCATTTACTTTCATTGAATGTATTCGGGAAATATTTTAAGTTTGTTTAAAGAGACATCGAAGTGATTTTAAGAGATTCTGGATAGAGTTTTATGGAATTCCGAAAACATTAAAATTATTTTAAGCGTCTGCTTAAATTCTTTCAGAACTTTATATTTTAATCTCGGTTTTTTTTAATTTTTATTTTTGTTGCTCGACACATAAATGATTCTATCTTCTTATTAAAGTTCTACCTCTCTCTCTCTGCTCCCACCTGCTATGGTAACTCCGCCTACTTACAAACGTAAGACTTCACTCGTTCCTCGTTTGTTTTCTCGTTCCTCGTTCCTTTTTACTTCTACTGCTATAAAGAAACAACAACAAAAAAGGTCAAGATGAGTATCGAGTATCAAGCTTGTCTTGTCATCGAGTAAACTTTCTACTGCTTCTCGTTAATTAAAATATTTTTAATAACAAATTTTTGTACTTATTCGATACAAAAAGGACTCACGACTCACTCAAAAGTTTCCACTGGCTCTCACCGTACACCGTACTGCTGTAGTAACACATACACATACACGTACATGTGTATGTTTGTTTTAGTGTTTGTATTCGGACTCACTCCTTAAATGGTGAGATGCATTAAAATTTCATAAAACTTATAAGTCTTTCCTGAAAATCGAGCACAAGGAAAAGTTACAAAAGCAAAAGAAAAAAAACAAAAAAAAATGAAAAGAAAAGAAAAAGATAGAAAGAGATGGAACGAGATGAAAAGACCTTCCCGATTTTGTAAAGTTTTGCCAATCTGAAGGATCTTAATTAATTATTAAATGTTCCATTTGGATGGTTCTTCTTCGTTTCAGCATCGGTTCCTTCGTTTGGGATTGGCAGCAGAGAAAAAAGTACAAGCGGAATTGTTGCAATGGTACGAGTACCACAGCAATATCACAGCGATTCCAACAACAAGAGCATCAACTGCTTCATCATCAATATCGGCTACTTCTGCAATGGTTTTAACAACGGAACGTAAATGGTCGGTGAGGCCATATCAGTGCGTTCTCTTATTGTACCATTTTAATTTCCTTCTCCCTTCGTTACCATCAAAAGTGACGCTAGCGATACCGCTGCCACTTGCGACTTGCCGCCCACGCTTTTAACTTCAGAATTGCCTTCCGTTGGCCTTTGGTTTAACTTTGGTTCGTTGATATTCAATTCAGTTGAGTTAAGTCGATTTGGTCCGTTTCGTTTCGTTTTGTGTCAGTTTCGGTTTCGGTTTAAGTTCGGTTCGTTTTATTTGGGTTTGGTTTGGTTTGGGTTTCAACTGAATACCAAAACAGTTCCGGCCTGGGCGACTTGAACGCTGACTTCCGCTTCCGGTACTACAGCATGTAAGATTAAAAGCACCGCAACGCTTCGAATCGTATAGCATCGCATTGCATCGCACCGCAACGCAACAACAAAAAGCCTCATTAAAATGAATAAATGTATGAACGAAAGCAACGAGAGGGTCGACTCAGGTATAGAATCGATTGCATTCCGGTGCGCCATCGCACCCTTCCTGATGATTGTACTTGATATTGTTGTTGTTATTGTTTTTCCCGTTATTGTTTCTGGTGTACAGAAGATTTTCCAGTTCTGTACTTTTTTCGATCGCTCATTTCCGTTGGTCGTTGCTCATTGTTCGTGGTGCATTGCTGATGCTTTTGTTGATGGTATTAACGTCATTGTTGTTACTGTGGTTGCCGTTGTTGTTGTTGTTGCCAATTTTATGGCTTATAAATGGTTTAGCAGGCAATTCCATTTATTCGATTGTATTACATTTTTGAGTTATTGTGCCTCCCTTTTCTTTAATCCGGGCCCTCGTCGTCGCCTCAGTTTCTTTCAAACTTCCTCTTCTTCCGTTTCTCCCTCTTTTTAATATCTTGATCTTATCCAGCTCTGTCGTCATATTTTCAATTCTCTTGAGATATCGAGGGAAAATTAAATACGAATATTTGAAATATTTATTACACACCGCAGGCTCAAAACCATCACCAGGTGGAAGACAGTTAGTCAATCCGTCCGTAGCCCCGTACCTTTGCCCCGACCGACACAATTTGCAATTCAAATGTAATTTTTACAAACACATACGAATGTTTTGTAAAATGGCTTTCATGAAAACCAGCCTATAAACGCATTATGACTCACATAAATCAGGAGGGAGAAAGAGAGATGGAGATAGAACAGATTATGGGAGAAAGAAAGACCCAACCCAAGACGTCTTTACCTTTGAAGTCAAGCCTTAAAGAATCCTTGACTTGCCGGCTTACTCACTGGCTTCGGTCTCTTTAATGATCTCCAACTTTGCACAACCGCTCGAAGCAAATCGTTGCTGAACAATCTCGTATTAATGCGTAGAATCTCTCTCTCTTTCTCTACCTATCTATCTCTCTACCTCTCCCACAACCGCCTCGCCCCCGCCCCAAAAGGCTTCAGTAACTTTCCCCGGAGTTATTACAAATGTAAAAAGCAAAAAAAGGTTGTTTAAAGAAAGTGGAAGCTCTTCGAGTTATCTACGACTGAATTTCTCTTCCCTGATCTTCTCATAAAGGAAGCCACCTGCCCGGATGTTAAGTCGATGGGAAATTGGTAAGAATAAGGTGTAAGGAGAATTGAAGTAAGAAGAAGCAATAATGCAGTAGTGAATTCTATTGAAGCGCAACTATGCCAATCACTTTGCAGTTATGAAATCAGATTATACTCCCTCACTTTTCTAAAGCATACTTTACGGCTTTGACAAAATGAATTTTACCTTAGAAAAGAAAGGAACGATATTTCCACCCGAGCGAAAACAAATAGTATTCAATCGATGGATGCACAAAAAGTACACACGAGTACATACATATGCGCATACATACATTCGTACTCGCACAAAGCCACAACCATTTATACCATTTGTACTTCTTACAAATTATTGACATTCATTTTCATTTTCCTCTTACCTTTCATGAAGGATTATATAAAAGTTTATCACTTAATATCGACTTTATCGACTTGATTGATTTTATTTTGCCACTAAAATCTCCTTAGAGTCATGTATATCATCCGATGACAAAACAATATCCTGATGAAAACAAAACTATAAAATCTAGACATTTTTCTTCAAATTCGACGAAATTCTGAGGCCGGATTTTTTTGTTCTCGATGGGCGTGGCATACCCACTATTATACTGCAGCAAGTGTTGACGTTTTTGAGAGAAGTTGTGTCAAAGACAAAGATGTGATCGAAGATGACGAAGATGATAAAGAAATCAATTAACCAAAATAAGCGAAATGTAATATTAAAAGGGGCGTGCACTGCCCATTGATCAATAGGATCAAACTGTAAATTAATTTGAATTGTATACGGAATATAAACCTCGGGCTGACCGAAGTACTTGTCGAGCGTTCGTACTTGTTTGGGTAAATAATGTGCTTCGGGAATAAAATAAGAAAGTGTTTCACTTTGTCTTATTTGTTGTAACGATGAATGGCTATAAAAGTGTTATTCTTTATTTTATTATCTCATTCGAGAAGTCTATAGCATTCGTTAAGGTTAATAAGTTGCTTAAAAAAGCAAGGATACGACGGCAACAACTTATTTGGTCAACACCATATGGTGCCTTCGAATGGTTCTGTTTGCTGAACCACGCAGCGACTTTCTCTATCCGTCTCTCTCTATCTCTTTCATGCGACAATCCCTATTTCTCCCTCACTCTCTCTGTCTACCTTTTTTTAATGAAAAACACGATCATCAGAGTTTGGTTTGTCCTTTTTTGCTTTTGTATACGTTTTTCTCTGTTGAAATACATTCGAAATGCAAAAGTTTCCAAATGTCTAACCCGCTGCCCCACCACGCCGCCCTCAACCGAAACCTTTTATTCACCGCTGACTTTTTGTCTGCAATCCTTTACTATTCAGCTCCGTGTTTGTTTAGCACACACACACACGTTGAAATATGTGCAGGACACATCTCACACATTCACACACACGCATACATGTACGAAGCCAAACCAAACCCAGGCGACCATAACGAAATGACGTTTGCCCGAGTTGACTCGACAACTGAAATGCTCGAAAGAAGTCAAGCCCAAGCCTTTCGTTGGTCGAACTTAAACCGAAGCAAGCGATTTGCGCAACAAAGCGCACTCGATGTAAAACGTAATGACGGCGACAAGGGCGACGAGGCGACGATGCGGAATTAAAAAAATATTATGCCAAGTTTGCCACCTGAGCGCTAGATTGCGTTCGCTGTAACTAGTTGGAAACACCCTCAGATTGGTATAAGTTTTTGCATGTATATGTGTATGCGTATTTTTTCTTTATCCATATGCATTAGAATTTAAAGTGTCGCCGTTTGGTACAAGTAGCTAATTTCTACGAGTTGCTCAATGTTTTCTGTTATTCTTGTTTTTTCTTTTAATTTAACAACTCGAAATTGTTAATGGAAAAGTATAGTATAAAGTATTCCTTAAACTCTCTGTGTTGGTTGTTGGTTCATTCGTGCACTTCAACGCCCCGTCGCAGCATAGCCTTCAACATCAATATCAGCTAACTATTTTCTCAGAACTCAGAATTGCGCTAGCCAAACGGCTTTTACTTCAATCCTCTATAAGTCTCTCTGGTAAATCAGGGTATGTCTTCGCGCTACTGCCGATCGCTATCCAGCGAAGCCACTGAACAAGAGAAATTAATTATACAGAAGCGTTGTTGCGCGAGGACAAATGGACGAATTGATGGTAGGGCTTATGGTGGGCGTTGTTATGATAGGGTTGCTGGCGGTAGGCTGCATCATAAAATACAAATTTTGCAGGTCTTTGCCTTTGGTTCTGTTTAAGTTTCAAAGTCTTACACATGCTGCCACTAGCACTTCCTCCCTCGCCGCCTGTCATCCCCTTCACACTCCTACCATCTTTTCCATTCACTTGAAATTCCACCAAATTTATGAGTGAATACCTAAGGGGCGATGTTTAATACCAGTATGTAAATCTTATACCGTGACGTCAATGGAACTGGTCAGTCGGTTGAATAGCCAGTTTGAAGGCTGGTAAAACATTCAGTCCATAATGACTGGCTTCGACTATTTACAATTCGGGACACATGTCATTTTCCTTCCGCTGAACTGAATGTGTTTTATAATTCACCTTAAAATAAATTGACATATCCACATCTAACATACACACACGCACACACATACGCACGCACACACATACGCACGCACACAAACACTCACACGCACATACTCGCACCAAATATCCAACGTCATTTATTTATTACTTATTAATTTATTTATATTTAACACTCTCGCGAGCTGCAGCGAATATACGACGTTGTCGTATAACACATACAACACATACAAGCGAACGCGTACGCATGCACGCGCGCGAAGCACTGAAGCGGAAGCGGAATCGGAAAACGCTGAATGCACACAGTCATACAAAATTAAAACAAATTATTATAACAAGTAAAAACATCGGCCTGGTCGAAGCTTATACAGCCTGCACCCGAAATATAAAAATTTGTGGTTTGAATCCCATAACCAACAGGTTGCACCCGCCCCCTTTAATATGACATTTCCTTTTTTTAGTTAATTTAGATCTACCAATACATCTTCAACACAACTTTTCTCAAAAGTCCATGCACGGTGTAATATAATAGTGAGTGGGTCTCTCCCATTTCCCCTGGGTTTATAATGTGTAACACACTTATCCTGGTCATAAAATGGCAGTTTAAAAATTCAAACAGAGGCTATAAAATGGTGCTGTACAATTTGATTTCTTAAAGAAATGAGTGTGGTACTTGTCGATTTCGCTTATTTTGAAAACAGCATTGTTTGCGATGACATAGATTATTCGTGCCCATATCCATAAGGAAAGCTGTAATCATGATTTCCGCAGACACACGGACAACCGGGCACAATAGGCAAACAGACACATAGGCAGTTGGACATGGCTAAAACGACTCAAGAGGTGATTCTGAGGGTGTAAGTACTTTCTATACATGCTATGCCTCCTTTAATACGTTACAAACCGAAGAACAAAGTCAATATATAATCATTCATTTGGGCGTAGCGTATGAAAGCCGTTGCCGTCAACAGAAGTTAAAACTTGTAAATGTTAAAAGCCACTTCAGCACAAACATGACATGACTTCGAAATGAAAAAAACGATATTGATCATAATACTGATCTTGATCCTGTTTTTCTTGACTTCACTTTATGTAACTCTCCACACTCTGTTAATAGAAGTCTAAAATTAATCTATAAATGGTCGGATAATCATTAAGATCAGTATAAAAAACGTGATCAGTATAAACCGTTTACGTTAGATTACGTAAGATTATGTCAGGTTATATGATGATGATTATATACGTTAGGGGCGAGAAAATCTTAGAAAAAATCTACACCTCTGAAGCTCTCAAAACCCAAATTATCGGAAGACTAAATGACGTCCCGATACGCTATAAGACGTTATAAGATAAGTTAACTGCTGACAGTTCACGATCATCAAAGCTAAAATATCCCTTTTATACATTATGCGAGAAATAAGGATAAAAGCGATATTTACGGTTCGTTATTCACGCGATGAATTTTACCATATCTGACAACATGCAATACACTTTATGAACTAAGTACTATTTTCGGCACACATTTTAATAGAAGACATAAATCTGGATATTCATGAATTATTTAAATTTATATTTTCATAAAATTAAAATCAAGGGTCCTTAATAATCCTTTGCAGGATAAAATTTGTGGTCTCTTCGTGAAGAGTCTTTGCAAAATTCTCATTTGGCACTTCAGATAACTAAATGTCAGTTTATTATATATTATTATAAATGCGGAGACAGTAATTGTGGTAACGATCATTCTGCTTTCCTCTCTTTGATTTTCTCTCTATAGAAAAACATTATAAGCTTGATTACCTTAGGGAAAATCTTACTGGGGGAAGAAAATACAAATCGTAACAAACCATGAAGGAATAATGAAGGTGATGACGATGATGAGGATGATGGTCAGATATAAGAAAAGCGAAATTGATAAAAGGAAGGAATTACTAATACGATTTATTGTAAAACTAATTTAGACATCTTTAGCAAGTTTTCTAATATTGGAAACGGGTAGACACAACACCCAACTAAACCCATTCATATTTATCATTATGGACATATGTGAGTCTGAACATCTACCACACACGCACACACTCATACACTATGGTATAAATTGCCAACAATCTGACAGTTCCCCAAAGAGGGAAGAAGCTTTGATTTGAATTGAATTGAATCCAAAATGAATTGAATTGAATTGAATTGAGCATTTTTAATAATTTAAAAATTGATTTCTGTAATTGTTGTTGTGATTGTTTTTGTTGATTTTTGTTGTTATTTTATACACAATACACACAAGCACTTGTGCTCCTGGTCTCGGTCTCTTCTATTGGATTGCTCTTACTCGACACCGGATTGGAATTAATTAAATAAATATTTTTTAAAGATTTCATATAAATTGATTGAATTGATTGATGCATTAAAATTATGGAATTTCCTGTAAAACTGAAAATTGTTTTATGAATTCTGCTAAAAGTGCATCCGTGCCATTTGTGCTTCTTCTCTTCTACTAAATATTAATAATTCTGCAGTTGAGATTTATCGTTGGAATCTAACTTCCATCAAATTGTGAACAATATGATAGTTTAAGGACCGCAATTTTTAATTATTGCAATCAATTTTTCATAAAATTTCTTACTCTTAACAAATTTGAAAAATAATAAAAACATTTTCCTCTAGATAAAAATTATTATTTACACACAAAACATACAAATGAAAACATTTGTGATTGGCAGATAATGTCTATAGAGATCACCAATCAAATAATTTCAATTTAAGTTGGTAATTTTGATCAAGAGCCGGAAAAGCCTTAAACACATAAACACTATTGCTGAAATATTCAGCCTTTTCATCGTATATATGATGATAAATATCTGGAGATGTATTCCTTCCAATGATGAGAACATAATTTACTCCTAGGGCCTTTATCTCCAAAACTTCAGAAGATGACTCTACAAACTTTAAACAAGTGAGACAAAAATTTGAGTGAACGAATTAGTCAGTATAAATTGTTAATATTACGTTATAATTCTTACTAAAATTTCTGATTTTTTTGAAGATTTTGTGCTTTTTTAATATTTATTTTTTTTAAAGTAGTAATGTCTAAAAAAATTCACTATGACTATGGCTATCACTAGTATTAAATTCTATAGTATAATTATATATCGAATTGCGATTACTGTTTTTGCATGAATTCTTGTTGGGTGTTGTAACCTAATGGTCAGCTTTGGCGTGATCTTAGATGTCCTCTTAGATCAATCCTCTTAGTGATACGACTTGAAGCCTTTGAATTTTTATCTTAATTTAAGTCTCCCTGTCTCTTCTTTTCATTTTGTAAATTTTTTATCATAAAGAAAAATGCAATTATAACGACATAGGTTATTTGCGTACATATCCTTCCTCAAGTGTCCTAGCCACAATCTGAATATCGTACGGCACTTGAACCTTCATACGAAAATATATGGTATTACGTGACGCACAAAAACTGAAGCAAGAACCAACAAAACCATCTAACCGAAAATTTAAATGTCGTCAAATCGGTGCACGGGGGCAAAAGGAAACTAGGCGGATGTAAAGTTCAGATTTCACCTCGTACCATTTCATCCTTCTCTGAATTGAAGACAACTTACTGCCGAAAGCTCATCATTGGGAAACCAAGCCAAAACTAGTGGTGTGATGATTCGATGCTTTCGTCCTGCTTTCTCTTCGGTGTTCCGTTGTTTTTGATGTGACGCAATGGGTAAAATGAATTGCGAAATAAATTTTGCAACAATTTGTGGCGAGCGTGTGAATGCATGCAATACGATGCAAGACGACGTGGCTACGATTCCGGTAAAGTCATTATCAAGCTCTTTGGAGGCGGTATGTAAATTATCCTCTCAACGATATTTTCATCTAACAGACGGTACGGTATGATCGGTAAGTACGTGCCGGTCGATGCGCGGTTAGAGGAGATTGGAGGGGACGTTTGCTTCGAGAATGTCCTAAACACATGAAACAAAAGCAAACAGACCAAGTATTCTCTTCATTCCTCTCATGCCGAGAAGAACTGCCGACCGAATAGCCGAACAACCGAAAGAACGTCCAAACGTCCAAGATTAAGCCAAAATGTCGTTGCAGAGGACTGGTAGACACTCCTATTGAATGAAATAAGATGTTTGAAAGCTTAAAGTGCTCAGTTACCTTTCATTCAGTGGCATTAAATTGATGAAGAGCAATGAAATGGGACGAGGTGTGGCAAAAAGATGAAAGGAATTGATGATGATAATGATGATCATGAGTGGACAATGCACGAATGCAAATTAAGTGACCATTCAGCCATCGAACTGACCATTTTGACTTGAGTCATCTTCGTTACCGTTAAAGTAACTCGTACATACGGAAAGGTCATCAATCACCGGAGTCATCCAGCAGTAGATAAAGTTAATCTGCAGTGGAAAAAATGGAAACAAATGATATGAATTCAGGAACCATTTATACGAATGCGAAGTCAGAAATCATTGTGAAACGCTAGAGGATGGAGGCGGAAAGCACTGCAAAAGATACAGCAAGAATTTGAAAAAGAAGAAAAAAAATATCTACTAGAGAGTGAAAAAGTGACAACATGACCAAAATGTTCAAAAGAAGAAAGAACGCAGGCGAGCAGGAAGCCGACTGGCATACCAGCGGTTTCTGCTGAGTACCTTCATTGCCCAATGATTTATTTGGGAAGAATTTTTTTGTGCCGGGTGATGATTATTGCATCTTTGCTACGAATACTCGTGCAACGAGTATCGCTGGCGTGATGAAGAGCGCTTTATACTCTTACACATCCTTGCAATTTTATTCAATCCGTTTACACCCTCTCTCACGTATTTTGTTGTTCTCTTCGAAACAAAACGTTCAGTCTTTTGTTTAAATTTTTCGTGGAATGTGTTCGTATTTTACACGATTTTTCCTATGCACAAATTTAGATTAAGCCATGTTTTGTGGGTTGACAGCGCCTAATCTTTGGTAGAATGAACGAATGAGTGGTAACAAATTAATGAAAGAGCCACAAAAAAACAAAAAAAAAACATTAAAAAGACATTAAAAAGACACAAAAGGTGGAAGGTAGAAATAGACGAAAATACTCGTGTGGCCAATTTTTTTACCTTTTTTTTTGTTGGATTTTGTAGTAAACGGTGCACATAATTAAAAGTCTTCAGGCAAGCCTGAAAATTTCGTCTAATTAATTCATTGATCATGAATAAGCTAAATTAAATTTTCGCTTATAAACCATTCACACATACCATCACGACTCACCACCACCACCAACACCGTTCACAACAACTATCACAAGCTTTGACGTTTTCATCACCAATAAAGCGCATGAACGATGCCTAAAGTAAACATGATGAATTCATAAAAAAATGATGACGTTGATAAACTCATGACCGGAAATATAATTGAACGGTGTAAATATTAGCTATGCCGCTCTTCCACCGATGTTATGTAAAACTCTTTCGTTGAGTCTTTGCTAAATAATAAAATGTCCTGAAGGTTGGTTAGCTCCATCAAGAAGGGAGACTTAAAGTGCTGGAGACTTAAGAACACATAAAATCATCAACGACATTGTAATAACCATCTCCTAGCATTGGCAACAACTTCTAAAAGTAACCAAAGCATCGACACCATGATCACCATCATCACCGTCATCATTATAATCATAGTTCACATCATTCATAGCCGAATTATATAATCAACTCCGTGAATCTGACCTCAAATACAGTGGGTCAGATCAAGGAGATCCCAGAAAAACTTATTAAGCGAGGAAAAACTCCTTTGGGAAATTTCCCTTCCAGATTCTTTGCGGAACCCTTTGGTAAACTTCCCTTCTACTCCACTGAAGAATATATCAGCATCCCAATATTCCCCCTTCCCAATATTCAAAATTATCTTTTAAAATTTATAAAACAAACATTCGTAGTTTTCGAGATATTATGAAAGATGTAAAAAGAAAATAATTAATAATGAACATTTATTACAAAGTTTTCAAACCATTCACATGATTTAAAATTAGGAAATTAATTATACGATAATCTCCAATTAGTTTCCTTTAGAAAACAGTGTCCACAATTTTAGTAGTTTCTATCATTATATACAGTTATAATAGTTAGTAATAGTAAGTATGTAATAGTTAATAATAGTTATTATAATTTTCGTTAAGATGGAACCCTCCAAGTAATACCAAAGCATTGAAGGTATCTCGAAGATATTTTGAAGGAAATTGCGAAACTGTTTCCCCTCGATTCACCGTTGGTTTTAAATAACTTGATCATTATCGTCATAATTTTGGCGGTTCATTATTGACACGTGAGTTTGTGCTACGTTGCCTCTGTGACGGAGTCAACCTGAGTGACGAAGTCAATCTGTATCCTTTCTACAATTTCCCCATTTTCCCCTCTTTTCCTTCTTCATTATTTCCCTTCATTCTTCTTTTATCCTTCTGGCAAAATGCTAAAATCGCTGCAGTGATCCCATCCCTTCGGCGCCCTCGTTCTGCTCAGAAGCCACACAGTAGTGCGAAATAGAAATCAATTGCTCAAAATTCGATAACTTTTGAAATTTTCAGTAAAGAAAATGGTCATAGGCAAATTGTTTCGAGCCCTTCTGCTTGTTTATTTGCTAAGAGGATTATCGTAATCATTACAGTGTTTAAAATTGAAGCGTTGGGTTCTTGATTACTGTTTAGCCTTTAAGGAAGGGTCTATTTTTTGGTGCTTTGAAATTAAATATTGGTAATTCCTTAGAATTTCCATTTCCAGTTTTTTCTTAACAATTTTTTAATTTTCTTAAATTATTATTCAATTCCTTTCCGTTCAAAAGTTATCGAATTTTTGCCGAGGGATTTCTGTTTCACACCACCGTGATCCCGGCGGTTTCAACGGCTTTACACGTCATGGCGGATATGAGCTGTAGTTCGTTCGACAACGCCGGCAATAACGACAACGATAACAACTGCACCAATGCCATAACCAGCAACAACTACAACAACAACAACAATAATAATGACAGCAACAACAATGATGACTTTCAGAAAGTCATTACGTTTTAGATTTTATGATGATGTTTATTCAATTCTTGATGTATTACTCTCCCCAAACTGACTTACCATTCGCATTTTCTCCACCACATACTCATCCCCCTCGCGTTACGTTTTTATCCACCTCCCACTTCAGTCAACCCGACAACTAGCAAGAAAGTTAAATTGTTATCACCCATTGTGAATGGATTGCGTCGTGTCTCTCTATGAGAACAAATCTGAAAGAACTTTTGGAAGATGAGGTAAGAGAACAGTGTGGTGAGGATGATAAGATCGTTGTTATGATGATAGGTGGAGAATAACCGTGTCAGGAGCGGATTTTTGTGTAGGCGAAGAGGAAGGTTATAAAACACGTGCAAAATATGTCGTTGTGATATTAGACCGAGCAACAAAAAATGGGGTGCGTGCGTGTATGCTTTTACCAGAAAAGAACTGCGGGTGCGGGTGAAAAATTATTCGCACGTCGTATATTTACCACAAGCGACTAAAAGGAAGTCTGTCCATGCGTAAGTGCCATTTTATGTATGTGTGTGTGCCTAGGATATATATATATATATATATATATATATATATATATATATATATATATATATATATATATATATATATATATATATATATATATATATATATATATATATATATATATATATATATATATATATATATATATATATATATATATATATATATATATATATATATATATATATATATATATATATATATATATATATATATATATATATATATATATATATATATATATATATATATATATATATATATATATATATATATATATATATATATATATATATATATATATATATATATATATATATATATATATATATATATATATATATATATATATATATATATATATATATATATATATATATATATATATATATATATATATATATATATATATATATATATATATATATATATATATATATATATATATATATATATATATATATATATATATATATATATATATATATATATATATATATATATATATATATATATATATATATATATATATATATATATATATATATATATATATATATATATATATATATATATATATATATATATATATATATATATATATATATATATATATATATATATATATATATATATATATATATATATATATATATATATATATATATATATATATATATATATATATATATATATATATATATATATATATATATATATATATATATATATATATATATATATATATATATATATATATATATATATATATATATATATATATATATATATATATATATATATATATATATATATATATATATATATATATATATATATATATATATATATATATATATATATATATATATATATATATATATATATATATATATATATATATATATATATATATATATATATATATATATATATATATATATATATATATATATATATATATATATATATATATATA
This sequence comes from Physocephala rufipes, assembly GCA_963966595.1. NCBI lineage: Eukaryota > Metazoa > Arthropoda > Insecta > Diptera > Conopidae > Physocephala > Physocephala rufipes. The sequence continues at coordinate 40,282,757 of OZ016503.1, read as the reverse complement.
TATATATATATATATATATATATATATATATATATATATATATATATATATATATATATATATATATATATATATATATATATATATATATATATATATATATATATATATATATATATATATATATTATATGTGTGTTTGTGTTTGTGTGTGCGTATGTAAGTGTATACTTGTTTTCATGTATGGATGCAAATGTTCAGTCATAAGATTTGCAAAACTGCTACTGCAGTTATCGCTGCCCCCTTACCCCCTTGACCTTATTGTTGCTAATGGTATCGTGCTGATGTTACTGTTATTGCTGTTGCTGCTTATGTTGTTGCTCCTGATGTTGTTCTTCATGCGATAAACGCAACCTCAGCACAACTAAAGGGTCGGTTGATATTTTTTGTTTATTTATTTCTCAACTTCCTTCATTCTCTTTATGTTTCTATCTATTTCAACATGGCGGAATAAGTTCCCCTCCTCTCACCCCGAACCCACACAAGACTCACAAGTGTTGACATTGCAAAATGTTGCGGGCAACCAAACGACAACATATACTCTACATCTTAACAGTCACCACCATTTCATACCTCGAAGGTAAAAATGAAACGGAAGAGGTTTGGTGAAGGTGGAGAGTGTGGGAGGAAGAGGTAGGGGATGATGCTTAGGTATTAAAAATAGCACTTTACTTCACTATCTTTCATTCTTTGCTACCTCCCCTTTCTCTCCTCCTCCCCTCTCCATACAATGATTTAACATTTCTTGTTTTCGAGTTGAAAAATAGAAAGTTTTTAATAACAATTCTGAAATGTACAAATCCAAACGCATATACAAATACAACACACTCACGTCCACGCACACACACGCACTCATATCTATACTTGAGTTATACAAATGGAAACGAATACGTCCGACGGCTTTACATTTTTAGATTCCTTTAAAATTATCTCAGTTATTTGTTGCAACTTTTATTATTCGGACGCATGTGTTTCTGTTTTCACTTCTTCTCCTTCCCCCACTTTATCATGCTGCTCCTGCTTCTCTGTGGCTTTCTGTTTGGTCTCGCATTGCTTTCCATTTAAATCTGAAACAGAAACTGAATCTGAATGAATATCTTTTTTCAACATTCTCTTGTTCTTTTCATTATTCATACGTGAATATAAATCTTTTTGTGAGCATTTGCGTAATGATTATTGACCTAAAACTGATTCCAAGTAATGCAAACAAGTCAGAAGAGTAAAATGGATAAAAGAAAAACAAGGCGAGGAATGGAAAAAGAAGAAGTAGCATAAGAAGCAAAAAGATCAAACAGTCTGTGCATTCAAGTTCAAATTAAAAGCACATAAATTTGCCATTTGCCAAAATTAATATGAATAAATTCTTAAGGAAAAAACGATTATAAAATTACTATTGCAAGCAAAATAATAAAAGACTTGCCAATTCTTTTAAAATAACTTTATAAAACGGGCGAGTGATTTCTTTTAACAAACCGTTATCGTTCTTATCGTTTGTCGTTGTAAACAAGACGTCACGCCCACTAAAGATGATTAAAGGCTCTTAAAGGATTCACAAAATTTTAAATTATTTTGTTAATTTTTGTTGATCAAGTCTTTTTTTTTTAAACATTTTACATATCTAATTCATTACGATTATTAATCCATGAATGAATTGTCACAAATAATTCTAGGGTCCTAGAGTGGATTTGCAAAAAAAAATAGTGTCTTCTGAATTTTTTTATTTATTAATACATATTTGATGCATTTTATTAATACATTTTTCAAACAAACTTCTGTCATTCGTTACCAGACTTCATTTGGACGATTTTGTTTTATTTTGACTTAAAGGAAAAGAAAAAGCTTAATAATTTAGAAATTTTTAGATATTTATAAATCTGTAAATTAAAAACATTCCTTTAAACGAAATAAATTCCACTAGGAAATTATTGAATTAATCTTGACAAGTACTAAAAGATTTCATCAACTCCACCGTATTTTTAATACTTTCTGATGGTTCAATTATTTTAATAAATAAAAGCATTGAAATTAAAGTCTTAAAATGGAATAAAAGGAAGAAGTCTTAAGTGAAAATGGACAGGAATAGGTACACACAATCCAATATTTTGCTAAACAAATTAAAACACGTTTAATTAAGCTATTTAAAACGTAAACTGTTTAACCAAAACAATTTTATCAATTATTTCATTTTCTATTTTATTATAATTTTTTTCTTGGAAACTTTTGGTATTTGTTTATAAATATTTATTTGAATAACTCAGTCTGCTACACCAAAAAGGTAAAGGTCTTTTAAAATAAAAGCTATTTTAAATTATTAAAGCAATCCATATATCCCATGCGTGCCAAAAAAATTTTAATAAATAAATAAATTCAATTCAGTTGATTTAATTTCATAAGAAATTATTTTCTTTAATAACTTTGTCGTAAATATTTTCTAAAGCTTCGCTGGAATAGGCTACGGCTTACGAATAGCCCCAGAAGTAATTCTTCTGAATTATAAATGAGAAAATTTATTTGAGGAGGAAAAATGTACAATAACTTTCGTATCGTAACTTCGGCTTAGGTTAACAGAAATGCTTTATGTGAACCACTTTGTTGACTTATTAAATGAAATGTTTGGTCTAGAATAACAAAAGGCTCTTATAAATTTGCTAAAACCCATTTATTTCACGTGAACGTTGTGATTAATATGTTCCCATAACGGTAAACCTACCGTAAAATATATTTCGGTCTTTAGCTGAGCAGCTGAGCAGCTGTTAACGATGTAATTTAAGTTTATTAAGTTTAATCGAAAAAGTTTCCTTCCGGCCACTCCGGCTAAAGAAGTTTGCGAGACCATTATAATGATTGAAAACGATTTAGAGATGTGCAAACATTTAAAATAATGGCCAAAATAATAAATTTAGAATGAAGTTTCTGAACGAAGAATTATATTTCTACTCAGTATTCGTTAAAAATCGATGAAATTGGATGGAGGAAAATGGAACGAAAACCATCTTTAGAGCAATTTTACGTTTGAAAGGAAATAATACGATTTTTTATAAAGAAGCTCTGACAACGTTTCCGATTTTTTCAGAGACTAACGGACGGAAGTGAAAATATTTTTATTTATGTTTATTTTTTATATTGAACTAACTGAATATTTAGCTATATTTTAAAAGATTTCCAATTAAATATTCTCTACGTCCTTTTCATTTACTTCTTCATCTCTTTTCAGATCGAGGATGCTATGCTTATGTTCGATAAACAGACCAATAGACACAGAGGTGAGTTCCGAAATTTATAGCATTTCTTCCTTTTTCGTTATTCCGGAAATATTTGAGAAATTAAATTCTAGATTCACGTGGAAAACCTTATTGGAATCAATGAAAACCCAACTTTTGTTTATTCGAAGATTTTGAAATAATCAATATTGTGTCGTACTTCGTTTCCCTGACTTTTACTTCATTTTTGAAAGAAATTGAAAATTAACAAGCTGAAATTAAATGACACTCGTAATGACTTTAATTTTCTAAGGACCTAACATAGAAAATTTTGAAAATTCCCCAAAAGAAGATAAATCCCACAACGATCTTACATCATCGGCAGAGTAACTCTTACACTAAAAGGCTGCACAATAACAAGTGGAATCTGTTATGGTCCTTAATGTGGCCTGTGTAAGGTTTATATCCTTTCGGAAACGTTCCCCTTGCATGCATGTAACTCAATATCTGAAAATAGAGTGACGGATAAAGAGAAAGAAACAATTAGAGATCACTAGGAGAGTGTTGTAGCGCAAACGTTTCCGCTTATGTTTTCTATGAGTCGTACATTTGGGACCACTTATATCACAAAAGCGCAACATAACCATTTCACGGCCAGTTGGATACTCGAGCATCCGGGTATTCAAATCTACCTCTTGTAAATTTAAATTGTTTTCAAAATTCTTTTCGAAATATATTTATTTAAACATTGGATGCTCTTGTTCCGAACAACCCCGAGAGTGCAATTTCCAGCACCGGTGACAGAAGACCAATATCATCGTAACAAATTGTTGTAAGTAACTCGCAGAGGTAGGAAGGGTTACGAAATTAAAAGGGAAGCGTAAAAAGTGTTTAGGCTAGAAAAAGAAAGGAAGCAAGAGGAAGCGAGCTGGATGAGTATAACGGGATTCTTCCGAAATTTCATTATTCTGATCATGATAAATGATGACACGTTGGTCACTTGTAAACATTTGCCCAATATCCAGAGAATAATTGTAACGTTTCCTTGTTCTACTTTTTTCGGTTTTGTGCTTTCGATATTTGTGATGCTCATTGCATTTTTCATCAATTATAATTGTTGTTGTCGTGGACTCTTTTTTTTTGAATCACCGGCGTTTGCACCGCTTGCCCCATCGACCGTGATGACCGTGCAATCGGTAATCGTCGACGCCTGAAATGTTTGCCTATAATCTCATCGTCAGTGTCAGTTCGTTGCTGATTGTCGAACCCGTTTATTGCTGAGTCCCTTTGAATGCTTTGCTTTTCAGTGAAGACTCATAGATTAAAAGCAAATGTCTCTGTGTTTCTACATGTCACCGTGTGTGCGAGTGTATGTGTCTAGCTCATACAATGATTTTGCTCAGAAATGTTGGCTCGCTGAACATGCCAGCGACATGTTTGCAGGATACATCAACTAATTAGTTCTGACACATTGTTCGACAGACCATCCTGTTTGTGTCCACCTCCAACACCCCGCCCTGGCCATACCCTGCCATACAATCACCTCTAACTTTTGTGACACTCTGTACATTAAAATGTTACCACCACACCCACACCCTCGACCATCTTACATCTAGTATGAGTGAACGGTTTACATCGACGCTTATTGAATCTGAGTCAATATCTGGAATATTTCCAGAGTTAAGCGGCTGCCTTTGACACAATGTGTTCAACTAAAACGTTAAGTACAAAGCAAGAGATGTCGCTTCATTCAAACTAAAAGAGATAACTACCAGAGAGAAATCTATTAGTGAAAGCAAGCGGTGTTCCACTCGCTTCTGTAATTCAGAAGGAAAAGGAAAACTACTTATCACTCCCACTACCTTGCCCTTCCTACATTTAAAGACATTGTCATCGGCAAATGGCGCTCGTTGATGCCGTTCATAAAGACGTAATTTTTTTCACTAAAAGACAGAGTAAGAGACAAATCAAAAGGGATTTGCGAAGAGAATGGGTGAAGACAGTTCAAGCCAAAGAGCTGCTATAGCACATCGTTGTCCCATGAAATCAATCAAACCAGCTTAAATAAGACACAACATCGCCCAATAGACTACTTCCCTCTTTTCCTCTTTCTCTTCGGCATCCTCGTCATCCTTCACTTCCTTTTCATGTCTCATACCTCATACTTCATCCCCCATAATTCCACCTTGGCAACGTGATCTCCTCCACTCCCTCTAGTGCCTCTGTCTCAACACTAGCTTCGTTACCGTTCAATTTTAGCAACTTTAATAGGCTTATGTTCGAGGTCACCTTGCTGCCGCTTCCACATTCCTCACCATCAGGTGCAAATCATCGATCACCATCGTGAAAAAGTATGTTCAGGTCAGTCCATTACCTTTCCAGCCCGAGCAACGTGTCAAAGCCGTTGATTCCGTACGTTTTTGGTACGTCCTGTCAAAGAATTTAAGCCTTCCGGTCACGTTTGTCATTTCGAACAGGAAACAGTTTACTTTTGGCATTAAGGTACGCCATTTTGAAGGTAATGGAAACGTAACGTGCTCGTGCGTCATTCAAGAAGCATCAATATACTCCTATGCTAGACGAATGTCCTTTGAAAACGGGATACCCTTAAAAAGAGCACAACAAACTCATGTCATATTTAAAACAATCGAATTTATTTAGGGATCAAACGAAAAATCAAAAATCAAATAAAGTGTTTCATACCTTTTTCATTTAACCCATTGAAGGATTTAATGGATATTTCCTTTTAAAATCCTTTTAAATTGAAATATTTTTTATGTCCAGAAGTTGTAACGGCAATATCTCCATATTTTTTCATTTACTTTCATTTCTCATTTTTTCCAATCTCCAAAATCGTAGTCAGGAGTTTAATTGAATTTTTTCAGCCTGATTAAGATTTCAAAACAATGCATTATATACATGAGAGAGAGAGAGGGAGAGAGACTAGCGCATGGCAAGACTCCTGAGAGTAAGCAGGATAATTCTGTAAGCCGTAATAATGTGGTGAACTCAGCCCATAATCCGTCCGAATAAGATCAAAAACCTTGATAAAACTCCATTGCGGAGACATGATCGCGAGATCGGATCTTTCTCTGAAAACGCAATCATTAATAAGATTGTCCTAAATAAATCAGGCGATCCGGGACAGCTAGAAATGTAGTTTAAACCAAAATAAGTTAGAAAATATTGTAAGGATATTTTTGACGGGTCATAATCGAAAGATAAGAAATTCCATTTCTTTGAACGGAATCGAAATACACAAAACCGAACCACTCTTTATTTCGAATAAAATCTCTTAAATCGAGATTTTGAGTCGAGGCCGTTTTTATTTCAAAATTTCCTAACTAGAAATTCTCACAAGTCGGAACGAAATCGTAAGAAAAATTGGTAATACATTTAAATCAAAATTAAATCCGAAAACTTTATTCAGTCGATACATGATCCTGTCTCTCTTTAGGATTTTTCGCAATTAATTGCAAGCTCTTTCAGATAAATTTACAGCCGGTACAGACTGCCGACAAGAGTGACCGATAAACCAGACATGAGATGGAACTATTTCGAAACGAGACAAATAGTGTCGTGGCGAAGCAATCTTTTGAATTGCATTTTGATCAATTTTCAGCTTATCGTCTCTGACTCGGTTATTAAAATCATAAAATTCAAATCTATGTTTATTTTCTCATTCTGTTGACTTTTAAATAGTATTGCCTCAAAAAAACAATATTCTTCGTACACAATCTCGCATTCAAGACTAAGTTTATATCCGTTTTGGTGTTGATTTTCTTCGTTGTCGATTAAGTTCTAAGTTTCGAAATCTGTTTTTTTTATGTTTTTGGCTTTCACAACCTTGAGAATGTCAACAACAAACAATATACAAAACTTCTCATTCTCAAACTCGAACTATTTGTTAGTTCGTCCGTCCATCTTTATCATTTCCTTTTTTCAACAATAATCGCAAATTTTTTCATAGTATTAACCTTGAGTGTATCTCGCCTCCATCCATCCACCCTTACCACCCCTCACAATATCTTTCATTTCATTTATTTTTCTGTCGATGTTGGGGTTCTCTGATACTCATACAATGATAGAACTCACAGCTAGTTTCCGCAAAATTCAAAGAGTTGATAAACAATTTTTGTTAAATCAACACTTTCTCGAGCAAACAGATTTGCAATCTCTGCCGTTCACTCGAATGGAACGCACAAGAGACGGATTTTTTTGCTTCTTCATCCTTTTCTTCACTTCTAAATTTTTTCTTGTTTTTCTCTGCTTTTATTTATTTCGTCGACGTTTTCCTTTTTTCAGTTTTTTCTTATTTCATGTAGTCTTCTATGGATGGAGGTCAAATGAACATTTTCTTCTTCTCCTTCTTCTTCTTCTTCTTCTTTGTCATCATCTACAATCACTTCATTTTCCGCAACGCGCTCGTACTCGCAGCAGCTCTTGTCTCATCTTCTTCCCCAAAGGATTAGATTCCAACTCTATAAAACTCCCGCTGCGTTAGGAGATTGTTTTTACTGCTCCCGCCTACCCTAACCACCCCAATCCCACACATACCCTACCACACTCGGAAAATCCATATTGATGTTAGGGCACAATCACGGATGTTTTTCATCTTGACCTTCGTAGTTCGCTTAGAAGTCGGCGACATTGTGTGGCGGTAGTGGCGGCGGTGGTGTCTTTTAAATTGCGAATGAATCGAAATTAAGATTGTCTAGCCACACGCAAAGAAAGTGGCTATCCTGCAAATCGATGCTGGCGCCAAACTTGTTTACAAAAATATTTCAAAGTCGATAAAGCATCGGGTTCCATCTCTCTCTTCCGTCTGGCTGACCACGGGAACCTGATCGATCAACCGACGGACCGAACTTCCATGTATGTCAAAGTGGTCAAAATACGATTTATTTCAAAGATTGATTTTACCATCAAACCCCCGCGACCGCTATAAACAATCTCTTTTATGAAATTAAGAACACTGACCTACGACAAAAATAACAACAAAAGTAACAACGATAACGGCAACATCAACAACAACGAACATGACCAAAGTAATAGCAATATTGGCTCATTTAATTTTGGTAGGTCGATCCGGTGATGAAAGCAAAAGCCTCAACAATTCCAGCCTAAAGCGTGTGTGAGCCGGTAAGAGGATTACAAAAACAAAATAGAATTACGTCGTTCATTTTAAAATCGCCACTACGTCATAGACTTTTGAAGTAGAGACGAACCAGATGAACGACGATAGATATAAGGATAGACGATGTTAGCTGCGGGTAGCGGGTAGCCGGCAGTGGTAGAGAACTGGGGTGGTGTATAACGGACATACATTTCTCTCTCAACGAAAATTGTGATTTAACTGAAGTAGCAAATTCCTCCGACCTTTGACCTCGACGCCCCGAGCGGAGTGGCCAAAACAAGTTAAATTATTAAAGACAAGCCTCTTGGGAGAGATGAATACTTCGACAGTGCAATAGGCCGAACAAAGACTGGAAAGGGTGTGACGGGGCCGGTGACGTTGAGGATGACGATGGCGATGTCAGAAGTAGAGAACGGGCAGTGAGAAAGAGGGAGAGGAGGAGAGGAAGGAATATTGTCCGAAACTGTGGCAAGGCTATGACAGCTGGTAAAATATAGCACAGCGGTAGATGAAATATGGGTCTGTAACCGCAGAAGTCCGAATGGACCGACGAGTTCGGGTAAAAAAACTAAAATGAAGGAAAAAATCCAGGAAACGAACTGAAAACATTAAACACATTCCCTTTCTTTTTTGTGTTACAATTGTTGTTGTTGTCTCAGACGATTCTTCTTCTTTCTGCTTAACATCTCCTCCCACCACCCCTCTATTCCATCTTCTTCTTCTATCTCTCATTTTTCGTTTTGTTATTCTCATAAAATTCGTATGAGGGAGATAGTCGATGAACGTTTTTTGGCAAATCAAGCAACTCGTTAGCATTCGCCACCCCCATCACCATCACCATCAGCACCGCTATCACTATCACCACTAGCTATTGTCAAGCAAAATTCTTCGAAAGCACAATTGCTGAAGTGCGGGCGGCATGGGGTGAAGCATGGGATCGGGAAAAACGGTGAGCAGTGGGAGAGACTGAGCGGGCATAAAACTTTTCATGTGACCGTTTGTCCTTATACGAGTAAGGAAAAAGATAGTGAGAGGGGGGTTGGCTAAGCAGGGAGACATAGCTTGAAAGGGAGATAAAGAAAAAGATGGAGGGAGTAAAGTTGAGAAAGGAAGTCTTGCATTTTCACGAGAATGCTCCTTAATTCTTCTTGATTGCCGCACAAATTTTCCTTTTATGGCCATGACAACAGAAACAACAACAACAGGAATAACAAGCAAACAACAACAACGACATTGAGAGCAAAGTATGACTGACATAAATTTACATACTGCCGACATAGACTTTAAATTAAAGTTAGTAGAAAATAAATTTATTGCACAATTAGAATTTCGTTGATTCTCGCAAAAAAAGTAGAAGAATTGTGGGAGGAAGTGGAAGGACGACATAGCATCAAACGAGTAACGAGGTACGCTCAAAAGACGATCAGAATCTAAATAAACTCAAAAAATGCCCGCCCACCAAAAACATCCGTTCATCGACACAATTATGCGATGTTCGGTGGGCACCAAATGGTCACCGATTACCGTTCGATATTATTCAAAGGCGGACAAAAAGGAGAGGCAAAACAATAACGACCATCCCTACTATCCCTGGCCCCTTTTCTTCTTCTTCTTCTTCTTCTTCTTCTTGTTCTACTTCTTCTGTTAGTTCGAATAACATGATCGAGTAGTCGAATGGCCGAGTAGTCAGACGCCTCCAACGATAGCTATGCATTATTTACTAATTGAACCGAAGCAATCATAAAACAACAGTTTCCTTTCACAGGGACGCCCATAATGCCCCATTTTCAATGGACTTAGACTTTGTCCTCCAATTAGACGCTATCGATTTGCTACTGCTATTGTTGTTTCTGTTCTTATTCTGTTGGTTTGACCGTATGTTCACGTCATCGTCTTTCTCGAATAAATAAACATAAACCGTGTTCAAACTATTAATAAATCATGAACGAATAGCCAGGCGAACGAATGAACGAACAGGCAAATATGTCCATCTGAACGTCTTTTGTCTGTCTTTCAATATGTCAGAGCTGATTATTGAACCCGGCCAATTCGACTAAAATTGCTGTTATTATTAAAGTTTTGTTTGTGTTGTTGTAAAACATTTGATTATATACAGTCAAGCACAAATTATATGTAAATTGAAAAATCAACAGGGCTATTCAGAATGCCATCCACCTCTTTAGGTGGCCCATCTAAAGAAGGCCAAACTAATTCTTAAGGCATTTTGGTTATAAGGTGGAAACCAAAACCATTTTATTGTATGATTTTCGAAGATTGTTTGTATTTTGAAATAATTTCAAAAAACATTTTCTTTTGGGGAAATCATCAGCTGTCCTTTTTTAAGAATTGTAAAGAAATCTAATTTAATATTTTTCAATAATTTTCGGTTCATTAAAGAGGATTAATTGTAAAATATAACGTCATTGAAATAGCAAGCTTGAATTCATCCAGAAAAAGTCATGATCAGAATTGGTCGACTGTTGGCTCCTTTTGTTTTGCTTGGTTTAGAACCCAGCTAAAGAATTCAGACGATTCTTTGTGTGTATCTACTAAAAAGAATCTTGTGTTTGCTGAAGTGAATGCATTTGAACAATTTTCTTACTACTCACATCTTCGCAAAAGTTCCTCTATATATTTAAGATAGTTATTACTTCATTTAGACAATTGCTAATTCTTTTCCTATTGATCAATAGTAAAATAATCAAATTATAAAAGGCGTATTTGGGGAAAATACGTCTTTGCCACTACTTTATTATTATATATCCTTAATTTCTCCAATCTTGTCATTGGCCCATTTCAAAAACCAATAAATTTTTAAGCCCACACTCTGAACACCACCACTCACCGTATTCTATTTACATAAGTTTCATTTTTACACGAGTTCGCTCTTCAGAAAAAATTCGCAACACATTCACAAACGTGCCACTAACTCGATGCTTGATTACTTTGCTGCCCATCAAAGACCACAAAGAACGAAAGAAAAATATTGTTGTTGAATAATGAAGGACGATGAGCGGTCAGTGGACGATAGATGGACAATAAGCAGCATATGGACGAGGGTTACTAGCTAGTCCTGTGAAGTGAAAATCCCACAACAAAAACATCACGTCCAACCATAGTTTCCCATTGTATATCTTACACCCTACACCTTGACATATTCACCTATTTCTTCCGTTTGTAATCGTCTGCGTTAAAGGCGCTTTGGTAATTATAGAAAAGGCTGTCTATCCGTTTCTGTAGAAATTGCCTGTTTGCCGAATGAAAAGATACATCGACATAAAATTAAGCACGAATATTCTTTGTCATTATAGCCTGTTTTCGATCGAAAACACACCCTACGTTTACAGCAAATATGATTTAAAGCTTGTTTATAATTCAAGTGCTCAAATCTCAGAGATAACCGAAAGAGAAATTTAAAGATAAGATTTTATTTTCAAATTTATCACTTAACTCAAAGAATTATACTCAAAAAATGGGCGTGATCTAGTCACCAGTTATGCGGTTTAAACCATAAATTCTTATTACGAGTGTAGGGTATTCGAGCCCCGGCCAGGCCGCAGTTATCATTCTTCCTTGCTTAGTTTTTGTTTACTTTGCCGAAACGACACAGTTTTCATATTTTATTTCATTTCCCTCTGCCCCTCCACTTTCTTCATATTTTCTAAGTGAATAATTAAAAGTTAATCCCATACTTTTTACGATTTCCTTTTTTTCTGCTTTTAATTAGGTTTTAAACAATTATTTTTCCCGTTTTTTCCCCATTTTCATTGCCATTAAAGGATCGTTTGCTGTCGCCGGCCCGAAATAATATTGTGCGCCCTCAATCCAATTTCGTTCGTTCGTCCACTGCGGGTTTGTTTCAGAAGCAAATGTTGTCATTATGCAAAGTAGTTCTGGGTCTGGGCATTTTTTATTTTTGGTAATCGTCTTCCAACATCCCCTACCCCAATGGTCTCTCGTTTTAACCGTTTCTGGCCCTTTTCGGTTTTTTCGCTTCTTTTATTTTGAGAATTTTACTGTTTGTATTTCTTTTCTAGATAAATATTACGACTGGCTGGACTGAAGCTACTGTATCGTCCTTCCCCCTCCCCCCTGGATTCACCGGCCATGAAAATACGAAAAAATTTGATGCTTTTAATCCCGACCACTTCATAGATTCCGTACCTCTCGACGCAAACAGATTCAAATTATTGTTATTATTTGTATGTTAATACGACATAATTCTCCTTCCTCACTCCTCCTACTTTATCCTTTTTTCTCTTCTTCTTTCTTTACTCGGTGTAAACTCGTTGTTCTCTAGGCGAATAATTCTGATAGTTTTGGATGGGTGGTAATTTTTTGTCCTTGTCAAACGTATACTAAACATATTTATTTCGATGGTATTCATGCTTGAGATTCTCGGTACGACCGATTCCCGAAATCCCAATTCAATTACAGTTATTCGCGCTTTCTTCCACACCAACGATCCAAGCGCAACTAAAACAAAAAATAACCAAAAAAAGAAGTAAAAATTCTGCTGCATTTCACAATTTCTTTCGAGCCTCTTTTTTTGTTCCCACCCCATCACACTTTCAAAACTAAATCTTAAAATAAGATAAAAGGTTGTTTTATTTTTTGCTTAATTTTTGTTTCTTCTTTTTTCTCTTTCTCTTCATCGCCTTGTTCTCCTGATTTTATTCACGTCCTTCACGTCCTTAGTAATTCTTTTTGTAGTAGAACCATTGTCTACAGGACTATTCTCCGGCCTCTGAACAAGTGGAGATCAAGTAAAACAATTTGTTGTTGTTGTTGTTGCTGCTGTTTGTTTATTTAGTAAGTAAGTCCCTGCACTGCTGCCTAAACCAGATATTTCGAAGATTTGTGTTCTTGATTTTCGTATACGACTCCATTGAGACTTGGTATTCAGCTGTGTCTTAGAATCGTTTGGTTTGAATGGGCCAAAACCGACTGCCTCTCCTACCGTATATTTCCTTCAACCCTTAAACTAACTTACCTCACGATTCTCTCAAATACGCATAAGAAATTGCTAATATTTTCAAGACTGTAGTCGGTTCGAATGGAGAATTGTGGCTTGACCTCGACTACTCTGTTGAGAGTAGATGGTATCTACTAATCTGCCTGGACTGTTGGCTTTATCCACTGAATCTGATTTAATACCACTGTTACCGCTAATAACTTTCTGGCTCCCTATAGCCCTCTCTCTCTCGCTCTCTCTCTCTCTTTGCCTCTGTTGCTATCTTTGTCTACTTAATATCTCTCTGTGTCTCTCTTTAGACCTCAAACGAGCTGTAACTCTTTCGCGATTCTCAACTAAACTCAACTATTTCAAGATCTAAACAAACCACTAGATATTTTCTAAAACTTCCTCATTGGTTTTTTCTTGTTCTTCTTTTAATTTACTTAATTCGAATGTATTATACAGTCTTCTTCTTTTTTTCTTCGTTTTTCGACTTTTTTCAGGTTTTGGATTTGTGACTTTTCAGAGCGAAGACATTGTAGACAAAGTTTGCGAAATCCATTTCCATGAGATAAACAACAAAATGGTAAGCTTCTCTTATCGCATCTGCCCACCCACCCTTTACTTCCTCCTACTCCCTTTTCACTCGTACCCCCTCCTGGTGGGAACGCGCCTACTGCGAGCAATTGCACTTCAATTTATATTTAGTCACAATCCGAGTCCACCCATCACCCTCTCGTGTTGTGTTTTTCCTAATTTTTTTTTTTTTGCTTTCTTCGCTTCAATCTACAGGTCGAATGCAAGAAGGCACAACCAAAAGAAGTCATGCTGCCAGCCAATCTAGCCAAGACACGTGCAGCCGGCCGAACCGCTTACGGTGAGTTGGTAGTTTGGGGAAGTAACGGTAGTAGTGGTGGAGTTGTTGGTAGTTCACTAACCACGACCGGTGCCGCGGTCTCTGGGAGCGGTCACCACCACCACCTTCATCATCACCATCATCATCCGCACGGCAGCGTAATCGGTAGCACCAGCGTCGCGGGGCCATCTGCAACATCAATACGCTATACGCCGTATCCCCTGCCAGCCCATTTGGCAGCGGCTGCCGCAGCTGCTGCTGCTAATGCTGCAACGGTAGCTGCCGTCAACCAACAGCACCATCTCCACCAACAACAAACACACCAACAACCACAAACCCATCACATACAGCAGCAACAGCAGCAACAGCAGCAGCAGCAGCAACAACAACAACAACACACTCTGGCAGCTGCAGCTCTTGCCTCAGCTCCACACACACTTTTCCCTTTCGCAGCGACCGCTGCTTCTATTCCGACTCAAATACCAGTCAGCGTCGGTGCTGGTGTTGGTGTCGGTACTCTCGCACCAAGCCCGACGTTGCTACACTATGCGGCAGCAGCTGCTGCAGCATCAAATCAACAGGCCGCCTCGCTGTACGATGCCGCCGCTCTGATGGGTTACAAGCGTTTGCTGGCGGCGGCAGCTGTCAATCAGTTACGATCACCAGTCACAGCTACAGCTACAGCCGCAGCCAGCGCTGCTCTAGGTGCTTCGGCACCGGCAGCTACGCTTAGACCAACAGCCACTTTAACGTATCCAATGAGCGACTTGTTGTCAGTGCCAGGATTCGAGGTACCGACAGCGGCGTTATACCAAATTCCAGGCACTACAACTTTCGGCCTTTGACCACCAAACGCACAATTTTCACGCCCACCACGCTAGGCATCTAATATGAAACCAAAGAAAGTAATAAAATTCTAAATTAAAGCGGTGAAACAAATTGCAAAGAGGCGAACATTCACGGTTTGATGTTGCAGCAGTGACTGCATTAATTACACACGGACTCCTACACACTCACATATATCACTAAACACACATGCAAGCAAATTGCAAACCATCAAAGTAACGAAACGATCGCACATACAAAGATACGGTATCTTTACATCGATATCAATATACATCGATACATCATCGATACATACATCGATACATCGATTGCAATACATCGTACCAAATATACTCGCAGATACGCACAAATGATACACACGCACAAATGCCCATTACTCACACCAAACTCCATACACATGCTGACATTCATACTCATACTGTTTTACCTATACCCGCACACTCATGTTCATGTCCAACTTGTAATCATACTTATACTCATACTCATACATATACTCATGTCCATACTCATATTTATCTTCCTAATCATATTTATGTACACGTTCGCATTCATACAGTTAGCCATACCCATAAAATTACTCATACTTATACTCACTCAGTCATATTCATTGCTCATACCTATCGTTAAACCAATTCCCATACACAACCCATACTCGAACTCATACTAATGGCCATACACATACATACACTTGAAGACTTGATAAGCTTTTCTTTTAAGGATCTCTAAATAACTTTCAACGACCAAACAATACTGGCATACTCCGATTACCGTTTATTATAAATTACTCCTAGAACGAAGAAGACCTTATTAAATATGTAATAATTATTAGCGTTTACTAATTAGCATATCTTTAACTTCCATAAATTACTCGTACACATACATGAACAGTTCGAAATATATAAAGTTAAGATTTCTCTCATGCATACAAACACGCACACACATGCTCGTATGAGCATCTACTACACATACACACAATACATACATATCCGTGTATGTGCGACAAAGTAGCTAAAAAAGTAGGTCTTACAGCCCATAAAAGCCCTTAACGTTCGAAAGAAGATTGTCTCTCTCTGTGTGTGCCATTAATTGTATTTAATTAACTACGTGTAACTTAATAATTAAGTTTCTAGCATATATTTAAGATCCTCGACTAGCAATGCATTTGAATTCGGATGGAACTAATACTCACACGTTGGCTGGCTAATCGTAGGGCCCTAGGAGCCATCATACCAACCAACCAATCAATCAATCAACCAACCAAAGAACCCTGTAAAGCTAATAACTAACCGATAGCCGTAAAACAGGTCATATTAATCGCAACCACATTGCAACATCTAGTAAACTTAAACTTTAAACTTAAACTCTAAATGAATTATAATGGATTGATTTTAAGTTTAGACGAAGATGTTCGTTAATTGAATTTTGTAACTAATTTAGAGCAATAGTAGACAATTATGTGGATTCCAGAATGTATTGAGCTAAAGCCAAAAATCGTACATCGTACATTTTTTTAATCGTAATCCGTTCGTTTGTACGTAAATACCAACAAGATACTAATTGATATGCGAAAGTGAGTGATTGCAGCCAATTCCATAGCCAAGTTATCATCAGTGTAGCAACAATTATTGTAAGTAATTCGAATAAATATTGCCAGATTTTGTTGCTTGAAAAATAACTATTAAGAATATAGAATAACTACCGTAGATTATACGTATTCAAAACGAAAATTGCGAGAGTGATGTTTACAATGAAATGATAAGATAGCTCCTCCTGGAGGTGACAAAATTATCAGTTATTAAATTATTGTCAGTGTCATTTGTAACAGTTGTCTCTTGAAAATTTTCCTGAGAATTAATTCATTGATAGAAGCTTTTGTTGAGAAAATCTTAAACAATTTTATATTAAACAATTTCAGGCTTCTACGAGTTTTAGAGAATATAAACGATTAAAAAATACATAGAGCATATTTATAACTTCATTCTCTCAAAACATCATTATTAGTAATGCTAATGATAACCAAGAAATATTCTCAAAATCAGTCAGAATAAGAAAATTTCAAATATTAAAATATTACGTCACGCCGAACGTCATTGGCGGAAGATATATTTTCCCTTTTCAACGAACAATATATTTAATAAAAGACATATTTATATTTTCGTAGACATTTTCAAAATTTTAATACGAACTGAAAATGTTTTAATAAGACATTTTAGTGAGTGTCTATTTGGTGAAATTTTTTCCAGATTTTCGCATAAATTCTCATTTCTTATAAATAAGAAGTGACTCCACCATTCCTTTTAGATTCTCAAAGCCTTCAGTGAAAGCAAAATGGACACTATTTGCATTACACCGTGCATCTGAACTAAAGATCTTAACGAACTAGATAACTATTTTATTATTTAAAAAGATCACAATCTTTCATGCCGTTTCAGCACTAATTTTTCCAGTGACTGCCAATTTATTCTAGGTGTTGATCTCGGTGTCAAAAAGATTAAGTTTCACAAAGATAATAATAGACATGGATATGATAATGAAGAATTATAATAAATGTGTGGGAAATGCCCAAATATATTTTGTTACTAAAAGGAAAAAGAGATTAATACCACTCTCGTAGTTTTCGTTTTGAAATAGTCTCCAATCGTAATGATAAATCAAAATTTATAAAATTAATAAAAGATTTATATAAACATTTTTCTTATCATATTATTTATAATCGAAAATAGTATTCACGTATATTAAAACACATTTAGATTGTCGTAATTAATGTTAATCTTAGATCAATCTTAATCTTAGATTTTAGACTAATCGATCGATGATCAAAAATATAATAATTAATATGTTTCCTTTTCTTTTGTGAGTAAAAAGGAATTTTAAAAAATTATTAGATAGAAAAATCGCAACATCAAAAACAAATAGATAAAATGAAAATATTTGAAAGGATATAAAATAAATGCAGCGCACAAACAAATGGAAAGTGGAACGAAATTTGCAAATATCGATTTGGAAATCAACTTAAAGTTGCGGGAGAGCAATGTTTGGAGTTTTGGTATCAAAAGAATACATTAAAACAAAGAAGGAGGTTACAAAAAAATCTGGAATATGCTTGAGCTACTAAATGTCAGAGATATTCTTTTCGGAACTAGTTCTTCATCAACGAGTCGCAGCTCTTCATGGTTTCCGACAAAGACGAGTGAAAAATGGAAAATTTTTTGCCACAAACATTTTTTTACACTTTTGTTGTAGATTTATTTTCTGTTTGTATATTTATATTTTATTTTATTTAATTTCTTGATTAATTTTTTCTTCATCAATAGAATTAGATTTTTTTTGTTGTCTTAATTTTTTTCCTTTTAGGCTTAATCGATGTGTTTAAGTAAAATTAAATTAGATAATTAAAAACTAATTAGATCAAATCTTTTTAGAAAATAGCAATGACTCTTTTTAGCAAATAGCATTGAGGTTCCTTCTCTCTTCTTCACGATTTCTTACACCCCGTCAATCCTTCATTTATTTAAGCGTTTCTGATGCCGTAAGAGACGGTCAAAAGGATACTAAGAAAAAAGGGGAGGAGTAGAGAGAAGGGATGTCAACTGTTACGAATAGTAAAAATTTTATTTAGATTATAAAAAATAATAAAATTTAGCAATTTTTTAGTCAACTTCGGTGTGATATTCGGTATTCATTACGACGGTAGAATCATTAAGATTAATAATGATTAATAATTTATCTGTTTATTATTTTTAATAATCTTTAGAAAACAATTAATTGTTTATCGAAATAGATTTAGTGCAAAAAAATGGCAATACATTGAAATGTCTCTGCAATTATTTGTGAAACTTTATTGGTCTTAAGCAAGAGAAAGAGATTGAGAATATCCAGAAGATATTCTTGTGTGGTAAAAGATGTAGATTATATTATTCTAATTTTTTAGATATTAAGTAAATTTTGTTTCGATTTTCGAATGTTTTTGTGAACATTAACAATTTCAATGTATACGAAATGTTTCAATGAATTTGATGCTTTGTCGAAAACTTTGGGAGAACAAGTAGAAATTGAATAGAATCAAATAGTTCATCTCATCAATATTTTAACACCAACTCTATAGTAATACTTTTCTCCTATCATCATCTCATAAATATTACTACGGGTCATTGGTATTAAGACAATAATTTCTTAAATTTGAAAAATAATTATTAAAAAGTTAATTTTAATCAGTATAAAATTTTTGCTATAAATGCCTGAGCCGGTCTAATAAATATAGTTAAGGCCGGTAACCCTTTGCATTAATTAAAACGCAATTTGATCCATCGGCATAAAACAGATTTTGACCCATCAAAAAGTTTTCGACGAAAAACGAAACAATTTTGATTTTAGATCAAATTTGAATAAGATTTTAATGAACTTAGAAATTAAAAGTTTTTTAATTTTAGTTGTTTAAAATGTAACTACTAAGAACGCAAAATAGTCACAAAAACAAAATACACAAAATAGTCAATCAATACTAAAAATAAACCTCAAAGTTGAATACCCACACTACCACAATTACACGCAGTACTTTTACTCTAACACACCTCCAAGTAACCTTCACCAAAACACTACTACTACTACTGGTACTACTACTACTACTACTACTACCATTACTACCACTCTATCAGTACTATTGTAGTAACATTTAGCGACAGAGCCAACCCAACAACACAAAATAACGAAAAGAAAATCCTTATTTAATCCAGTTTTGTCTTTAGAAAATGTATTCGATATTTTCGTACTTATATCATTCGTAACGTTCGTAACGTATCATCATATCGTACCATATCGTATTATATCGTATCGTAACGTATCGTATTTATTATTGACGTACGTAATACTTCGTAAAATCATTTAATCCATTCCATTTAGTGGAAATTAGTTTTAAATTTAAATTATTTACATTTCAATCTGAACAAAAAGAAAAAGCCAACATCAGCACAAATTCTACTACTACAATAACTACTGGATATAATACATATGCACATACACATTAAACAAATATGTGTATGTGTGTATATTTGCATCTGCAACTACTACAACGTCCTACGCGTTCATTCTCTTAACAATTTGAAAAATGTTGTCCTAAATCGGAAACGTAACGTATCATCGTATCGTTCGTGTCGTTTCGGTCTCGTATCGTTTCAATGGCCATTTAATATCGCAACAATAATTTGCCAGACTCGATACGTTACAAAACCTGAAACAGAACAGATACAGATACTGAAAAAGAAACTCAAAGGAGATAAAAGAAAATTTATTCATGTTTTCTAGAGTTCATTGCAATATTTTCTATTTCTGTTCTTTTTCTTCTTCCTCTTTTCATTTGCCTGCTCGTAGACAATATCATGTGGGGGCTGGGGACACTACCAGAAGGTGAGTAAATTATTGATTTATTGATTATTCGATACCACGATGTTTACGTTTTTCCAACATTTCCCATTTGTTCGATTTCTTCGTAAATAATTGATAAACTATAATCTTCTATCATCGAACGTCTTATACGCATTATACTCGTTACAAAAATTTCCATTGTAGTAGTCGTCGAATAACACATTCGTCTCTTTTTCTCCTGTTAAACTGCCAGGTTTCCCAGCAGCTGCTTACGCTGCCTACGCAGCTGGTCGTGGCTACTCCGGTTATCCTAGCTTTGGACTACCCTATCCGACAGGTAAGCTTACGCTCAACAACAACAA
Source organism: Physocephala rufipes (assembly GCA_963966595.1). NCBI lineage: Eukaryota > Metazoa > Arthropoda > Insecta > Diptera > Conopidae > Physocephala > Physocephala rufipes. The sequence continues at coordinate 40,262,039 of OZ016503.1, read as the reverse complement.
TAACAATAACAGCAATACCTATTATTACAATAACAATAATAATAGTAAAAATATACCACACATTAAATGACCACTACTAAGCCAAGGAACAACAACAAGACACACTTAATCGCCTAATTGTTTGTGCCCTATAGTTATTCTTTCCGTCATTATTTGCTAATCGAAAAATGAACTCAAACACAAAATAGTTACGTGTCCTATAAATTTTTAAATACGATTATACATTCATACCCTGTATCTTAGACTACAATACATGTATACAAACTCACCATACGCATGCCGTTGACAAATGTTAAATGAAGAACAAATAAATTTAAAGTGAAATCCTACCCCTGAAAGGATACCTCTTTACTCCCACCCTCCCCGTACTCTCCTGCCAATCACAATACCATTAAAGTGTTTATATTATTATTAATGATATGTCTCTATAACGACTTATTAATAAGTTAGTTAGTAAGTTCACAAGCATTAATCATCAGCCTTTATTATGTTCTGATTCATCACTAATATTCATAAGTCTAAGGCGTATCCTAATAAAATAGCTTGGATTGTATTGATTTCTGGATCGCCACTACCAACCAAATTCTCATTCCTACAATATTTCTCCCTTTCAATTTGACAATAACGACAACAAGAACAATGACAATAAGAAATGTTGATGTGATTGAGAAATCTTTGGCGGTGTTTGTGCTAATATTTTCATACCTCTTGACCGAAGAAAAGGCCAGGAGGGGAAGCAGATGTGACAGATATAGAAAAGCACATATATTTCGACTTTCAGCTCCTGAATCGATTTACGAATAGAATATGAGTTTGTTTGTGCTTATTTCTTAATACCTCAAATTGAGGAATTCCTCAAAGAAATCAATCGATAATCATGAAATCTCCATCGAAATTATTCTTCACTACCACATATGAAAGCTTTCAAAACTTCGCAAGATGTGTCGCATTCTATATTGAATGTTTACACTAGAGATTAAGAGACAGAGAACTCGTTGCTTTAAATTAAAAATTCGTTATAATGCCCATTTTTACAGGCTGTTAAATTCATGTACACAATGTGTGAGAGCTGGTCCGATGTTGTTCTTGTTTGTTGTGCGATTGCTAACGACTATAATGTCGACGATTATTTGTCATCGAGCACGTTGAAAACATTCTACACACCTTCTATTTTTATATAATGTTTACCAAACTTAAGCAATAGTAATGGATTTTATTTTAAGAAAACCAATGGGACAAATATGGACGGCTCTCCAAATGTGTAGTATATATAATTCTTAAAATCTTATAGAGAAGCATAGAAGTATTATAACGATTCGTGGTTCGGTTTCTCGTTTATTATAATGAAATAAATTCCAACTATTAGTAAAAACTATTAGTAAAAAATAATTAGCAACTGAAAACAATATTAGTTTACAGTTTTTGTTTACTGAATCATATTTTACATGTCAAATGATTCAAAAAGAATAAATAATAATTTTAATGTTCAATGAAATCAAACAAATGCTCTATTGTTTTTCACCTACAACGCCTCTAGAATCGATATCTAAGCAAAAACGCAAATGCAAGTCTATTTGGCGTGGGTTCACATTTCTCTAGAAACTTGTACTCAATTCCTAAGATTCACCATTTTGTGAATGTATGCCATGAAAAATGCGCATGAGTTAGTGCAAGTGTCCTGTCACTTTATCTCTGATTTAAGCAGTGAAAATTTATCTTACTATCTATCTATTTTTTCTCGAAATATAGGTAAGGATATCTCCATTATACCATTACACCTCCGAAATATAGGTAAGGATACCAGTCTTCTCAAATTTATAGGAATGTCTTTTTATAACCTACATCTGTAAAAGGTATATTCATAGCATGTTATAGGTATAGGTTGATAGCACACTAAAGGACAGGTGACCGTCGTACGTATGAGTATGTCTCAAAATCAGCATCTGATCTCCTTTTTACCCTGCCTGCAGAACTTATGGTTGCAGATAAATGAATAGTAAAATATTCTCTCTCTTCCCAGTCCCTTTCTCGTTGCTTGTCTTTTAAGATAACGTGAGCTAATCTCTGTTTATGGATAATTTTGTCAGATCGTTCATAGATATTCCGAATCTTACTTTCATCTCAAATGAGAATTTTTTTTTAATATTTCTCGTGGAATTTTAGATATTTCTCCTTTAAATCATAAGCTTTCTAAACTATCATGACTAATATTAGATACTTTTATTAAACTTTAATAAATTAGAACTAAATATGTTTTATAGAAAATAATTAAATCAGAGCAATTTATCAAATTTTAGCTTTTCAGCGTCTTCAGTGCTTCTTACTTTCAGTGCTTTTTGCCTCTAATAAATAAAACCATATTTAATTCTTATTTTTCTATACTTCAGTGTTAATTCCCTTTTTATTTCAATTGTTTCTCTTCCATTAATTTCTCTCTTTTTACTGGTTTTTTGTCTTTCATCGTCCTTTGGCAGGTAGCGTAATAGGCATAACATCGAATAATAGAATCATCCATCTGCTTCCTTCTGAGCAAAATTTTTATCCATTGAAAACGTTCTTCACCGGTTACGGCTTAAACGCAGTAGCCATCTATGAGTGACCATCGTCTGCCCATTTTCCTTAACCTGAACGAACCACTCATCCGCTTGTGGTCTGCTCCAGTGCTTCGACACAGCGTAAATGAGCGCAAGACAACCTAAAGCTTAATTTATTCTGGAAAATTTTCATTTTATTATAGAAATTAAATTATAATTTTTTACAAAACACTCACTTTCAGGGCTTACCCGACACACGAGAGACTCAGGAAATAAAAATGTATGAACCTATATTTCATTAAAATTTAGATAAGGAAGAATATTTCAAGATGCAGGCCTCAAATTAACGGATAGAAAATTTTACAAAATTTTGCCTAAGCGAAAAAATGATAAAAACTATGTTTTCATTCCGGTCTCGCGAGCTTATTCGAAGTTTCGAATCGTCTCGTTTCGTCTTGTCTTTCAACCGTTTGACACAATTTTGAATGGCGGCCGTTAAGCGGTCAGGCCAAACAGTTGAGAGACAGCTGGAAAGACAAGACGATACGAACATCGGAATAAACACATTAATATTTAGCAATACATGATTTAGCCTGATTGGCATTGTCATGAGCCCGACTGTTGGGAATTCAAGAAAATAGAAGGACAGGGAGTGGGAGAGAGAGTGAACGTGACCAATAATCTGATAACATTTTTCATTTCCATTTTTCCCGCCTCAATTTTTCCATTTCTCATTTACTCTCTCTTCTGTCTCCTGTTCTTGTTTACGAAATGGATTGGCGTTCAGGGGCTTTTTGAGGGACCAAGTTGTGTTGTCCATGACGGTTTAAGTCCACTAACTAGTCACATCAACATTTGCGGGGAAGCCAATCGAAATGAATTGAACTGGACTGGACTCGACTGGGCACTGAGACTATTCCTCGGGACAATCCGATATGTTGTTCTGATATGTCCTTAGAATTCCGAACATGGCCCTCCTAGCTCCTCTGCCCCGCTCCCGTCAATCGATTTGACCCATTTTATTTATCCTACTTTTCTTTGTATCCTACTCCGTTCTTTGCCATGTATTCTTTGTTAAACGTCTTGTGGCCACAACCTCCGCCTCCGCATCAGCTATACTTAAGGTTTTAGGCGGCCCACCCCGACCCCCGCCACCACAATCTGATACAAAACAACTACACACACACTCCACACTCTCAGTCCACACTCACTCACTCACTCTCACTTGTGCTTGTATATAATTTTATAGGGTTGACTATTTGTGGAATCGGTAGAAGTTTCGGTACGTGTAGTACGAATGCTGGGCGCAGGGCCGGTGCCGGCAGCGCAGCCGGCAGCCAGCCATCGACCGGATACCAGCAGCAGGCTCTGACGTTGCCATTGGCTACTGCTTTGACGCGGACCGCAACAATCAAATCGCAATTCCTTGGAAACATAAACTTTTAATAAAATTTTATAATTAAAAAAAATGAGAGCTTCCAAGAAATCAAATCAGAAAAGGAAAGAAAAGAAAACCCCTAAGAAAAATTAAAGAATAGATCAAGAAAGAAAAAGGAAGAATAAGCGCAAGACGGAAGAGAAAGGACTGTATTATTTAACAAACTTTCAGTTACAAAAAACAACAACAACAACAAAACAACTTCAAGATTACAACAAGAAACAAACAGAAAGCAAAGAAAAGATTGAAAGGAAGATTGAAAGCAGGATTGAAAAAGGAATTAAAAGAATGAATTGAAAGAAAGTAATTAATTGAAAGGAAAGAATTATAATTGGATTAAAAAAGCAAAACAAACTATTGAAAAATATATAATTTTATTGATTGAAAGAAAAATAAATGAACGAGAAATAACTGAAAGATGACGTGAATGAAAGCAGGAAAGAAGACTAAAGCAAAAACGATAACCATCAAAAGAAGAGCGAAAAAGCATTGGGGAAAAGAGCTTTGAAGGAGAACAGAATAAAATAAAAAAGGCCGCGAGATTTGTCTGAAACAGCGAAATATGAAGAGATTTTCAAAAAAAGAAATCAAAATATCGCAAAATCTTGCGAGGACATACTTGTAGTCATTTTACAAATAGCTAGAGATACTTTAATAACCGTAGCCTTTAATAACCGTAATCGTAGATAATGTTCATTACAAATCGTATAATCGTTAAGCCAAGCTTTTACTCGTACGACTCGTATGATTAGACGTCATTAGTGCTAGTCGCTCCATCTAGTGGAGGAGTCCACGTAACAAGTAGAGAAATATTTTTAGCGAGTCACGCCGCCGCGCTCAATAACACACACAACCCTTTTCGGCGCTATAACTCTTTAACTAATCAAAATTCTGACACACCGCCACCCACAACCTCACGATACTAACATACACCCCTACCCGTTGTAGAATCTCACCGTTAGGTGGCGTTACTGTAGCGCTAGAAACTTTAATATCGTTATAATCCGTATTTACACGTTTTTACTCGTATATAATCATCGTAGCGAATTTATAACCGCATTCGTACTAAACGTTTTCAATTGAATAAATATATCGTATATACCCACATTTATATAACATATATATACATATATACATACTTAGATATACTTACATACTTAGATATATATAGTTACAATATCATATATTACTCAATTTTCGGGATGAATGTCGTCATCGTTGTCTCTTAATGTCATTGCCGTTCACCTTCTCTTCCCAGATCTTTTCGTCTTCATCGTGTGCACCACCATGACAAAAAAATAAAAGCACGCTCCATCTTCTTAGGCGCCTTTATAAAAATAATAGCAATGTTTAATCTTGATTCTTCTCTTCCGGAATAAAACCCTCACGGTTAGAAAATCAGAATCCATTAAAACTAATGTCGATTGAACGAGATGTTCATTTACAGCGATTTTAAACCCACTTTAGTAAATGGATAGTGGGAGGATGCGTAGATAAGAACCTGCTAGAGCGCCTTTGGAATCTAATATTGGATTTTTTTGATAGTTGTGGAATCTGTGATGGTTATTCCAATCTGTTAATTGTATTGGAAGCTCATAGTGTTAAGGGAGTTCAGTAGAGTTGTTACGACCTGTAGACCCTGCTGGATCTTAGCAATGTTGTTGGGAATTCAATTCAATTAACGAAACGAGGAAATACTGTTTGAGGCTTATAGGGCCATATTCGTAACAGATTTGAACCACGTAGAACCAATAGAGTCCGCAGCACTTTTATGAGGTGAAGATGTTAATATTCAAACCGTTGTGACAGGTTTTAGTGTTAAAGGAGGTTAATCGTCTAAAAATATTGTTTTTTAAATAGGTTTAGCGTCAGTACTAAATCACTTGTCATGAATTCTTTTATGGTAAATAATCGAATCTATTAATTAAACCCTCACACCTCATGATCCTCATCAACATCCTAATCCTCGTCATCCTAACCCCATCGTTGTAACTAATGAATTATTACCGTCGTAAAAAATTCTTTATCGTCTAGTATTTATTGTTGGTATTTTATGAACCTAAAAAACGATGTAGATCATCTTTTTGCAAATAGGAAAAAGAAGCCAAAATATCTCACGAAATATTTTGTTAAAAAATATAATATTCAACATGAATAATATTCAACATAAGCACACACACACGCAAATCATTTTGATTTAATTGCTCTACTAACGTAAACAGCTTTGATTTTTAGGGACTCCACCAATCGACCCATTTTACTTAATTAATTGTTTTTTGTCGAAATTACCAAAAGTTTGAGCATGGAAACAATTTTTGGGTTTAAAAATACTTCTTCGCTAATTCCAAAAAATGACCGCGACATCCTTTTCATTTGACAGAAGCAGAAGCAATCTTCTTAGGATGGTCTTTCTCAACTTCATAAAGAACTTCGTTACTGGCGACCGCAAATCAGTTGCGTCTCTCAAACAACAAAAACCCAATCAAAAAAATTAGCTACTCCTTCTGCCAATGGAGTCGAAAATACCAATGAGATAAAAGAAAACTAAGGCAAAGCCGAACACTTTGTGGTCAACCGCCAGCGAGAGCAGAAACAACGAAAACAGAAAAACATAATCCCTTCTTGCGCTTTCATTTTTTGCTTCTGTTTGACGCAGCGCGCTGGTTGCGGTTGAACTCTCGCTAACCAGCTTTGTAAGCGCTCCTTTTTGGGTTTTTTGCAACTTAAGCTTCAACAAAGACTTTGACTTCGACTTCGGTTGGCCAAAAGCTAGTATCTATTTAAATACTCACTAAACAGATTGCGATCCGTAACATCGTGTCGCATGATAAAGGTAAACATATATAGACGGGTGACCGTACGGGTATAATGCGTACGGGTGACCGACCATACGAGTACTTCACTCCGTAATCCACTGTAGTCTCAAAGAAATCAGGATGAATCATACACGACATTTCATTCACCGCAACGCATGAATTAAGTGCTTCTGTAATCAAACAATTCCTTGATGATTTTAATTTCATATCGTCATTTCGGTGTACGTCTTGTACTCTCATGCAATCAACGCAATAGACCACTGAGGAAAATGCCTTCACAAATGGAAAATGCCTTCACATATTGCCAAAGTCCTTTCAAATCTACTAAAATTTTCCCTAGTTTGGGATTTTAAATATTTATAAGTTAACTCCAATTTATAGCCCGAATTATTAATCATGTGGTCTATTCCACGTGTAGACTTTCATATTTATTTTGTAAATTGTATTTTTCTTAAAAATTGCATTATGAAACTTTTTCAGATTTGAAAATCCATAAAAAAATTATCCTCTAAAAGTAAAAATCTCATTCATGAGAAACCCTTAAAAAGCCAATTCTATTTATGATAACTTAAAATTATGCAGTTATTCCATTTAAATATCCTAAAAGGGAGACCTTAATTAAAGCTTCTCCCCGTCTAAACTTTATTACAAACGAGATTTGCTTAAACTGCTTCGTGGCCGGTTCGTAAGCGATTTCTCATCGATAAACTAGTTGACTCGGTCGTGTCTGGTCCCTTTAGTACGTTTCAGAAAGGATTAGTTATGTAGACTGCGTGTATTTTAGTGGGCGCATGCGCATGCAGCGCATTAAAACATTTCTGTAGAAGTTTCAGTTTTTTCACATTTTTTATACAATATGTAAATATATTTATTTTTTTTCTTTGAACACTGTAATTATTGTTTCATTTTATATAACGCAAATTCAATTTTTTTTAATTTATGTGAAAACGAAAAAGTGCTAAAAAGGCACAAAACTATTTAAAGGCTTTAAACACTAAACCAAATCCAGAAATCAACCAAATTGTTATTTTCCGAATTTATCGCATTTCTTATATTTTTTATTTGTTTTACAGTCATTGCATAAGTTACTCCTTTATCCAATTTTGATGATTATTTCGAAAAAATTTTTAAAAAATTATTTCTTGTTTAAGATCACTTAATATGTATTTTTAAATTATTTAAAGTTGGAAGACATTTTTTTCATATGAATTAAATTGTATTTTCAAATAAATAAATAAATAAATAAACACACAGACATATATATATATATATATATATATATATATATATATATATATATATATATATATATATATATATATATATATATATATATATATATATATATATATATATATATATATATATATATATATATATATATATATATATATATATATATATATATATATATATATATATATATATATATATATATATATATATATATATATATATATATATATATATATATATATATATATATATATATATATATATATATATATATATATATATATATATATATATATATATATATATATATATATATATATATATATATATATATATATATATATATATATATATATATATATATATATATATATATATATATATATATATATATATATATATATATATATATATATATATATATATATATATATATATATATATATATATATATATATATATATATATATATATATATATATATATATATATATATATATATATATATATATATATATATATATATATATATATATATATATATATATATATATATATATATATATATATATATATATATATATATATATATATATATATATATATATATATATATATATATATATATATATATATATATATATATATATATATATATATATATATATATATATATATATATATATATATATATATATATATATATATATATATATATATATATATATATATATATATATATATATATATATATATATATATATATATATATATATATATATATATATATATATATATATATATATATATATATATATATATATATATATATATATATATATATATATATATATATATATATATATATATATATATATATATATATATATATATATATATATATATATATATATATATATATATATATATATATATATATATATATATATATATATATATATATATATATATATATATATATATATATATATATATATATATATATATATATATATATATATATATATATATATATATATATATATATATATATATATATATATATATATATATATATATATATATATATATATATATATATATATATATATATATATATATATATATATATATATATATATATATATATATATATATATATATATATATATATATATATATATATATATATATATATATATATATATATATATATATATATATATATATATATATATATATATATATATATATATATATATATATATATATATATATATATATATATATATATATATATATATATATATATATATATATATATATATATATATATATATATATATATATATATATATATATAT